>JABVXS010001126.1:0-18240 GCA_013365335.1 Madathamugadia hiepei | reverse complement strand
TTGTAGTGAAATATTTATATAACTGTAACACATTAGAGCCAGGACTCCGGGTGATCAACAAGAGCAGATGTTCCAACTCGATAAGGAATCTTTCAGTGGTCTTCCTTCCAATGATCAAATTTTTTATTTTTTTTTAATCAGTCAATCAATCATGACTTCACAACACAACAGTACTACTGCCATCGATATCAATCAAATCCAAAACAATAGATGCCTTCAGGGCAAAAATAGCCCACTGATCGATTGATTGTTTAACTGTTGAACAACTGATACCATGATTACATCGAATTAAGATGTAAAAACATATCACCAATTAACTGGTTCGAAAATCCTTTGCTGATTATAATACAATTTAGCAGTTCTAAAACAAACCACCACACAATACTGAGAACAGAAATAGGCAAAATCGGGACAACTCTTGGTATCATGGCATATTTCTTCGCATTGTCACCAAAACCTCTAAATCAAAGATCAAAATACATACCCATTCATAAGACTTCCCATTATTTAACATATTTCTTACAATATCAATGAAATATACACTTGCTATCCAAAAATAAACCCTTCTAAGACTTAAAGAGAAGAAATAGTAGGCAGTGTTTCTTACTTCAAGAATATTTCGCATGAATATTGCACCCACTATTTTAACACTTATTATTCAGATCCTATACTGCAACTATTTCTTAATTACAAACTTATAAACTTCAAACCATTTCCCCACCACACAAAGACGCTGTTATTAAGCACGTGCACACCCGTAAGACTTGAACTGGGAAACTTTGAACTGCCACATAAAAAAGCATACGAATGCTAGACATAGAACAAATAGTAACTAAAAGCCCAATCACTTACTCAAACAAAACATTAGAATATACGGTTTCCATTATCACACAATAGAGAAGTGATCATTCCCCGCAATGTTCCACCAGTTTTTGAGAGCATAAAATAAAGGCAAAGTATATCATAATAATCCCCAGTTAAATGGACTTATGCAAGCCTATTGATTCCAATAGATACGCAAACACTAAGAAAGAAACACAGGAAGTAAATTGTGAATTCCAATGTGATATACATACAAATGTAGTAAAAAAAAATTGCAAACGATGTGAAAATTTTAAAAGACTGCTTTTTTTTAGCTCTCCATGAAGGTATAAAAAACATAACACCCTCTAGATTTATAAAACTTATTTCTTTTAAAAGTTATACCACAGGCTGACAGGCTGTAATAAATATCAATCCCCGATCTTCTCGTTTTCCATCGATATGTCAGCTTTATAAGAATGGAAAGAAAATGTCTTTTAAAATGAACTGGACACACAAAATTATCTATTAAGAAATAAAAATCAGAATACGGAGAGCTTTCGGCTTATACAATCAAAGTCAGCAAAAGATTGCGACCTAATCACGTTGGCAATGCGTTCATTATCAGTTCTTTCGAGGCCAAAGAAAGTGAATCTGGAAATTTCACATCGAATTCAACAATTAAATCACCACGCCGTCCCGCCATTTTGGGATTCGGTAATCCCTGTCCTGTCAACCTTGAAATAAACCGCCATGAAATCGACAACAAAAACAAAGAACGATTAAATCAAATTATTAGTACAGGTCATTAAAAAATATTATTGATTGAAAAAATGACAAATTTTAGTTGCTTAAAATAACCTTAATATTGATTAGCTATAAAAAGTACAGTCGAAAACTAGAACGTGCTTATTAAAAATTGACCAAGCAGATTAGCAAGCTCTGATTAGTAAGACGTCTAGAAATGATTGAAACAAACCTCCTGGCCGTGTTTGGTCGGATAACCTCGTTAATACGCAACGGATAAGTTGTACCATCCAGAGTTGGAACATTTACGACCGTTCCACACAGGGCATCACGTAGAGCAATTCTGTGTACATATCGAATATCTGCACCCTCGCGCTGAGAAAAATGACTGGTAGTCAAAAATAAACGATATTTCCCACCTTATTTTTTAGCAATTTTCCTTTTGAAAGTTTTTAAAAAGTCACATAATCAATTACTTTGAACTTAGGATGATGTTTGTCTTTAATAACAAACACTATGTCAGCAGGAACACGTCCTGGATGTTGGTCACCTTCTTTAGGGAATGTGATCTTGGTTCCACTCTTCCAACCAGGCTTGATATTGATTGTCAGTACCTTATCTTCTATCCGTGTCGATTGTCCATCAGGAGCTAATACCTTCCTGAAAAGATTAGAAAATAATACTTCCCAACAAGTAACATGTTTTAAAGTGAAAGGCGACAGTTGAAATTGTCGAATTTTAAAGCGACTGCAGAAAATTTTGATAGCTAAAGAAATATATCATATCAATTACCTAGTAATTTTCATTTTCTTTGTACAACCCTTATAAATATCCTCTAAAGAGACCAGCAATTCATGCTGTACGACGGGATCCTGACGCTGGCGCTGCCGTGAATGTCCACCGATCCCGAAGGGCATTCCTGGAATTAGGAGCATCAAAAGAAACAACATATTCAACTATCAAGTTTCAGACAAGAAACAGTGCAATACCAAAATGCATATCATCGCCACCGGTTGAGTAGAAAAGTTGTGGTCCAGCACCAGAACCACCAGAAAAGAACGTCGAAAATGGATCGTTCCCAGCAAAGAATTGCGCAAACATTTGCATAGGGTCTCCTCTGCAAGTTACATGTTAAAAGCAAAAGGAAGGGATAAAAAGACCGTCCCACCTAAAAAGTCGATTATTTTACTATATTCAAACCAACTTATTCAGAATTTCAAACGAACTTGCTTTGTAAATTCAAAAATAAAAAAAAGGACTTACTGGAATTCATAACGGACACCACCAGAACCTGCGAATTCACCCTCCCCTCCTTTCAGTCCATCTTCACCGAATTTATCATAAATTTCTTTCTTCCTAGGGTCCGACAATACATCGTATGCTTCCGCTACCTCCTAAAATTAAGATCCATATAACAATATGGTCATTACTAAAATTTCAAGAGCTTATAAAATTGCAGAACTTATGGCAATAAACTAGAATAACAACCTTGAATTTTGCTTCTGCACCAGGTTCTTTATTTTTGTCCGGATGGTACTTCAGTGCCATTTTACGGTATGCTTTCTTGATATCATCATCACTGGCACCTTTCGCAATTCCCAGTACTTTGTAATAATCCTTACCCATACCGCGCTTGATTTATCGCAAGAGAGAAGAAATATGTGAAAAAAGCGATCAAAACGTTGTCAAATAAGGAGTCTTCGTCACAAAGTCAATTACTGTTTGTGTGAATGAAATGTCCTGCAAAAATCAAAAAATCCATAAGAAAATCGATAAGAAGCGCTGTATTTATAAGTCTAAAAATGTGAGATTTAACAAAGAATTCAACAAAGGGCGACAAGATCGCAAAAACTTTCTAAATATACTGCATATAAATGAAATACAGCAAGACAGGTAACTGGCCACCCAAGCGGCTGTCTCAATAGCAACAAGAATCGCAGTCAGTTAGCTATGCTACCATTCTACCAATAATACATCAGAGAACCAATATTTCCGTTAGAAATGAGGTCCTGCAAGTAAGGTGGAGTTAAAGAAACTCAGTTCCCCAGCCCTATGGAAAAACCATGACTATAAATCCGTATGAAACAGGAAAACGCGTTTCAGAATAAAACTCTGGAGAAATAAATGAAAGCAAAAATACTAATTGAGTATAAAAAATACTCAAAATCTAGATTGTCGTTTGCCGAATGATTTAGTAAACACGTCAAGCAAAGAACTTACACTGAATTAACGCACACACATGGAATAAAAGCCTACCGGAACTTTATCACACAGTTCGCTCTAACAAACCCGTCCAGTTTTTGCATTAACCCAACTGATGAAAGATTCAGAGCAAAAGTAGAATATAAGCCAAGCTGCACAGAAATTATTAAAGATTCAGAAAATTTGAATTTTATTACACAGATTTTTCTTTCCTAACTTTTGAATGAAAAAAAAAGAGTTAAAATGAACGATTATTTTCAGTACATTCATTTGTAATAATTTCATTACTCTACAATTATAACATTACAAATTTTGCATGTCCATGGTAATATTAATTATCTGAAAAGAAAAAAACAAATATTTGTAGTGTCAAAGTTTACTTTAAATAAATGGAAAATAAATTTTCAAATTTTTTATTGATTATTTGCAAAAGCCATATGAAAATTGGGATGAGATAATAAGGGAATGAAAATTAATTTAGAAAAGAGCGTTTACGAATGCGGTAAAATTGACGGACAACGGTGCCCCTTTAATGTTAAAAATGAGCAAAATTAATGGAAAAAAGAACATCTTTAAATGCACTTTTTAATTATTAAATTGCGCTACAAACTGTGGATAATAGCGCCGGCTAAGATAAAAATGCGCTCAAGTTAACAGGCAACAGCTTCTGCTATATGTTGTTAAAATGAGCTGAAATTTCACGAGAAAAAAAAGTACCTCACTAATACATTCACCCAATTAACCTTAATAATTGCCAACTTCACACACACATACACACATACACAAACACACACACACATACACACACATACACACACACACACACAAACACACAAACACACATACACACACCTCACCCAGCCATAGTAAGAAACCGCCCAACAACCACATAAGATATTAATGCCCCTCCTCTCACCACAACGAAGCATAGAATCGAATGTCCCAGAATGTTCTCGAATGTTCGATTTACCACCGTATTTTCCAGTGTAAAAAATTTCAAAGCCCAATTTTAAAATTGAATGAGCGGGAAAATAAATTTTGATGGAAATATCTCATGCAGCACTATTATTGCTTAGTTCATCATAAAAACTCTGAGAATTCTCTCGTATTTCGTTCACTTGGCTATTTGAAGCGTTTTTTGTTTACTTAAATAGCAATGTTGTCAAAAATATTGCTTTTATTTTGATAATAATAATAATAATTAAAGAATAGCTAAGAATAATAGATTGATAATGCTCGCAAGCAACCTCTCGTCATTCTGCTTCCTTACATCCAGCGCAGTAGGAAGGGCTTTCTGACGTGCAGGGAACTGTGGCTCTTTGCGATTTTTTAAACATTTTCTTATGTCACTTGCTGGTTAGGCAAACCGTGACTCGCTTTGTCAAAAAATACGTCTATTTAGGACAAGAAGTCAACTCATGGGAGAAATCCAACGGAGGGAAAGAGCAGGATGGCACGCATTTAACAAATGAAAGCGGAGATCTTTAACTCGACGGTCTTTCCTGCTATGCTGTATGGATGTGAAACGTGGGAATCCACAAAAGCTGAAATACAGAAATTGGAGGTGACCGTACGAGCCATGTAATGAAGAGTGGTCGGAACTTCGTAACGAGATCACATCCCAAATGAAGAAATAAGACGTCTGAGTGGATTATCCAACACCGGAAATCAGAACGAACAGATTGAAACGGGCTGTACACGTATGTCTCATGCAGGATGGTCAGTGGTCCACCAAAGTCCTCGATTGGTATCCGAAAAGGGTTAAAAGACCTCACAGGAGACCTCCAAAAAAGTGGATCGACCAAGTTAAAATTATATGCAGCAGAACGTGGAAACAGATTGCTCGAAACCGAGCAAAGTGGAGATTAGTTGTGAAAGCGTCGACACGAGGAAACTCGTTGAGATATCGACCGAACAAAAAAGAAGGAATTAAATTTTACCAATTTAGCAGTTTATATAAACTTGAAATGTTATATTTCAGCTCAACAATTTTCAAGAATCTCATTTTACTTAGTATTGAAAAGTGATTAACTCTATCAATGGTAAGCTTTAGCTGTTAAAAAAATTGTTTAATCATCCGAGAGGGAGAGAGAGAGAGAGAGAGAGAGAGAGGAAGCAAGAGAGTTTGTAACAGGTGCGAAAATGTGTTATTTATTTTTGCATTGATAATAAAAATATTTGTTGGTATTGTCATTTTTATTTATTTTTACAATCTGTGAAATAATCTTTCTAACATTTTCTTCATTCAAATTTTTTAAAATAAATTTTCATTTTATAATTGAAATATTCCGAAATTTTGAAATTTTTGTTGCATTTTTTTTTTTAAATTTTTTTAATTTTACATTGTTAATTAATGTTTTTTTTTTTTTAATTTCGCAATTTTTTTTTATTTTTCATACTGCAGTAAATTTTATTTTAACAACCTTAAACGAATCAATTTGCACTAGAAAAAAAAATCAATGGATAATTTCATTTTAATTTAAACATTTTTCGGCTTTCGTTGCAAATTGTTAGCGCATAATTAATTGCAAAAGAAGTAGATGGTTGTAAAAGTAGTACCCGTATGATTGATGATTTAGTTTAAAGAGGTGAAAATTGGATTGTTAAACTTTAAAATTTAAATAATTTGCGTAAAAGTGAAAATTGTCCTAAAAATTGTTCGGCATCCCAAGTGTCATTCCTTACAATTTCCAGTGATCTGTTGGAGCAATTGGCGAAGATGGTGGTTGTGGTGGTGGTGGCGGTGGAGGAAGATGATGATGATGGTCGTTGTTGTTGCTTGCCAAGAAGTTTACAGCACATATTTCGAGGCTGAACCAGCAGCTGCTATGCTAGCTAAACTCATACCAACTGGATGAGTGATGATCATAACGGTGATATCAATAACGGCGACGGCAACGGTGACGACGACGGCAATGGCGATAGCAGTAATGATGGTCATCATTACTATTCTTACTATATACGACTTTTATCATTCTTATTTTTTATGATTATCAATGTAGTCATCTCGTCATCCACTACTATAGCACAGTTGCTGTTGAAGCCTAGTTAAAGCTCGTAGCCATTGCTTGTATTCAGGATTACCCACCAACTATTCATTTAATTTCTTTTTTTATTGTAATTTAATGGAGTATCGGGGGATACGGTGCAGATTGTTGCAATGGAAGGACGGTTGAGCTATTACCACCTCGATGATAGTGATAATGAATTGTAGTAGTAGGGGGAAATTTATTTTTATGGAGAGATAAGTAATGTCACTTCTTCATCATTTCATCCCATTTTCATTTTGGTACACACCTACATTTTCTTGGCCATAAAATAATCCATTTTACTGTATTTACAGTAGCCATGCGTCATTTACCGTATGTCTGTGTGTGTGTGTGTGTGTGTGTGTGTGTGCATGTATGTGTGTATGTGTGTGTATGTGTGTATGTGTGTGTGTTAGCGATCATGTACTCTAAATTAATTCAATTTACTTGCTAATAATGTGGAAATAGGTGGAATAATATCTGTATGACTTATTAATATATTAGTATTAGTAAAATTTGAAATAAATTTAGTTGGATGAGAAAAATTTTTATTTTAATGTCAAATTCACTTTAGATATTTCCATTTTTTTTTCTTGTTAATTTTGACAATATTTTGGCTAATTTCATTAACAAACAAACATTCAAAGCTCACGAAATAGAGCTCCTTAGAAATCGTTAAAATTTTCGAAATGATTGGTTCAGAAAGAAAAGAAAAAAAATGTTAGTTGAATTTAAGCTTAAAATTCTTAGAAGTAAAAATTCGAAAGATTTAGGATTATTGGTAGCATTCAACGATTCTCAGAAATAATTTTATTAATAATAGCATATGTTGAACATCAATATATAAACACATTAAGGTCAGCGGGAATTTTCCATCATAATTTATGAGTTCGAAAAAATGTTGGAAATAAAATTTTCGAGCAAAAGTGTTTTTGAAATTATTACGTAAAATTAAAATTAGTGTTATTAGCGATTTATTTTTATTTTTTGTATGGTATAGATGAGAATGTAATGATTGAATATTCTAAAGAATTAATAATAATACTATCCCTTTTGATTTTTTCCCACGACGTTTATGAAGTTTTTGCATTTTGTAAAACAAAATTTTATTGTTTTCTTTTTATAGGAAATTATTGCTATGGGAAATTGTGTAAGTCAAGCAGGTCAAAAAGAATTTTTAAGAAATTTTCAAAATTTATCAAATAGTGGTAGCGAAGCAAGACCTGGTGGTGGTGGTGGTGGTGGTGGTCGTGTTGCTGGTAATGGTGGTGCATTTATGAGTGACAATGACCAGGAAACTTTTCAAGTATTCATTAAAAAACGGAATAAGTTCATTCCAGGTAATTAATTCATTTAATTAGTCATTTTACTTTTTCAATTTTTTTCAATTAATAAACAAAAAAAAATTTTAATTGAAACTATTTTGACACACAAATGTTCCGCTGCAGTCTTTGTGATAATTGAAATGATTTCGATAATTTCTTATCAAATTTAAATGATAAAAACTGCATGCAACATAATGTTCAATTATTCTGATTAAAATTTTTAAAAATTATCTTTGTAATGGTATAACTGATTGAAAGAATTCATTGAACTAATGAATTCGTAAAAGTTCAAAGGTTAGATACGGATAAAGAAGCATAGAGGGAAGAATTATGCGATATCTTTTATTTTTAATTTTTTTTTCTCAATTCCTGGGATTTTCAATTAACATAATTTATCATGATAGCAAAATAAGGAAATGCAATGAAAAATTTTGTTCATAACAATGGGAGGAATAAATTAAATTACATTAATTATGCAAATCCATTGAAAAATTATTTCGAATTTTTTTTTTTGAGCATTTAAATAAAAATCAAGTCTTATTTAAATAATTCAATTTATTTTTAAAATAATACTTTGATGATTTAGGATTTTTTTTTTGTCTTTTTTAAATGATTGCCATGAATAATCATAGAATTCATATCGAGAATTACCAAAAAAAATTACAAGTACAACTTTTTTTTCAATTTTCTCATTTCCTGCAATATATTTTTTTCCTCCCAATTATTTTTTCCGATTAAATTATTCCAATTATTTCTTTCAATTTCTCGCAATTTCTTCCGATTGCAAATCATTTCTTTGATGAACGGAAAAAAGGAATAATTTTTTTTAAATTTTAGGAACATTAAAAGTGACGGAAAATGAGATTGTTTTTATACGTTCACGTTGTGAAACGCTTAATTGGCCATT
Source organism: Madathamugadia hiepei (assembly GCA_013365335.1). Taxonomy (NCBI): domain Eukaryota; kingdom Metazoa; phylum Nematoda; class Chromadorea; order Rhabditida; family Onchocercidae; genus Madathamugadia; species Madathamugadia hiepei. The sequence goes on along the minus strand of JABVXS010001126.1, from coordinate 9,229 downwards.
ACATTTTTTACGTCGTTATGGTTTTACGTCAGCCGGAATTTTCTTTTTTGAAAGTGGACGAAGGTATGAAAAACTTTTTTTTTTTTGTTCAACCAATTTTACGTACTGCTTAGTTTCGAGCATAGTTATTAGTTAAATGAATTTTAGAAACTTAACAGTTGCATTAAATTCATAAAAAAAATAAATTAAATTATCTTTCCTTAACTCTTTGCAAATTTTCTGGGGAAAATTTTCATTAAATTTCTTTGCAAAATTTAATATCATTTCCTTACCTAGATCATCATGCTAACCTATTTAGCGTGGTAATTAATAAAAATGAATTTTATAAGCTTATGAATACAAGAAAAAAATTTAGTACTTTTTAAAATTCTGCATCATAATAATTCCAATTTTCCTTACTTTTCCCAATATTTCTATGAGATATTTTAATTAATTTCATTGCAAAAATAAAATTTTTTTTGAAATTTAAAAAAAAAAATGAGTGGAATTATTGCTGTTTGAAAAATTTTAATCATATAATTATGGTTTTTTTTTTCACTTAGCAGAATCGATTTAAATCGTTTTGATCAATTTTCTTTTCCAGAATCTAAAGCTTATGCTTCAAAAATTTTCAAAAATTTAATTCCTTAAAGCTTAGATTAACAAAAAATTTTTATGTAAAATTGATTATAATATTTTGAAGTGTAAATTAGAAATGTCGGCGATCTAAATTAGAAAATGAAAAAAAAAAAACTTTTTTTTCTTTAAAAACGTATAGCTAAAATACAACAGGTGTCAAAAAAAAAAGAAAAAATAATATATTCTTGGCTTCAAGGATAATAAAATTTGGCATGAATAGATGAAAACATGTGTTAATTAAGTTGTTGAAATTCTTAGCTCTTGAAATATTTCAATTTTGAAAATTTTTTACACATTTGAAAAAATTAAAAAAAAAACAACTTAACTGATCATCATACCTCATTTATCCCACTCATTTTTTTTTTTGTGTCAAATAAATTTGTGAAGAAAATTAGACAAAATTAAATTTTAACATTTACAATTACTTTGCTTCATATTTTCTAGATGTACTAGCGGTGAAGGTCTTCACACCTTTCAATCATATCAAGCTGAAGCAATTTTTCAGGTATTTATATGAATAAATTTCCAACGTTTACAAAACCAAATTTTGTTTTATTATAAGTTTAAAAAAAATAAAAATTCTCACTTTGCTATGCTTATTCCTACACGATGAAATTTTGCTTTAAGATAAATTTAAAAAAAAATTTTTTTTTAAATTGTTAATTTATTATGTTTCATTTCTAGGTTGTACAATCACGTATCCAGGATAATGCTAATATGGGTATAGCAATACGTGAAGCACATGCGCAATCAGTCACGGGAAGTTACTATAGTATTCATAATATCCCATCCAGTTATGCAACTGGTACACGTATACAACCAATACAACGATATTCTAGTGAAGGTACCCGAGAGCTTTCGCATACTGTAGCAAATTAATGCTGCTGTAGTAAAAATTTTACAGTATAGCTTTATCATGTTTTCCCTTACTCTTAACATATTATTCAAATTTCCTAAAACTTATTTAATTTTGATAATTAATAGTTCCAAATCTCTGGATTCCTTTCCTGTGGATATTTAGCCAAGCTTTTCTGCGGACATTTGCTCATTGCCAAATTCGTGGATTCCTTTTCTGGTTATTTCCAACCTCTTCCGTGGATGATTAGCCAAGCTTTTCTGTGTATGTTTAGCCAAGCTCCTCTGTTGACATCGCCAAATTCGTGGAATCCTTTTCTGGATATTTCCATGCTTTTCCGTGGATATTTTGCCAAGCTTTTTTGTGGACATTTCCAAGTTTCTAGATTCCTTTTCTTGGAACCAAGCTTTTCTGTAAATATTTCCAGTGGGTATTTCCAAATTTCTTCCTCCTCTCTCTCTCTCCATCCTAAACTTCTTTTCTGTGGATATTTCCCACTTCCTAGACTGCTTTCTTGATTTATTATATTTGAAAATAATCAATTTTTTTCGAAACATATAGAAGTTTTTTAAATTAGATTAATTTTGAGGAACAGCCAATGTTGGTGTTTGTTCATCGGGACCATTTGGAACCACCGGTGGTTATCATCGAGCATTGAACCGGTTAAGCCATCATCGACAACCACTTTTCCAACTATCCAAACGACCTCGTAGTATTGCTGGGCCAGCACATACTGCTATTTGGCCTGTACCACCACCACCACCAGCCTATCATTCACATCGTTCATACCTTAATCGACCGGCCTTTATGGGAAACATCGTGTAAATCAAATAAACGATTTGTTTTGTTTTTGTTTTTTGTTTTTTCTTTTTTAATTACTTCATTACTTCATTCATTTTTTCGGTGCATTTTGTTGGAAATTATCGAATTATCGGGAAATCACATGAGAAGTATAATTGTTGATGGTACCTTTAATTATCTACCGCATTAATGAAGTTTTACTTTAATCTTACCTTTTTGTAAATGCTATTGATTGATCATAATCTGAACTATCTTCAAATTGATCAAATTTATCAAGAATATATCAATTTAAATTTAATTAATCAAATATATAATTTATCAATTTATTGCAAATATTGGTGAAATTTATCAATTTATGGAGAATATCAAGAATCTAAGCTACTTTTAAATTTCTCAAGTTTAATCAAAAATATAATTTAAGCTATCGTTCACGGATATGTTCTTTGGAATGTAAAAGAAGCCTAATTTATTTCAGGTATTAAATTTCAGGAGTGAACATGTACTTCAACGTCAACCATCCGAATTGTCTGCTGCTACCTTTGATCATTCCTATGTTAATGTTTTTCCACAACGTCATTCCTCCACCTCATCACCACAAAGTGCATCACCAGCTTCGCAAAAATTTCCCTCAACCACTCATTTTGCATTGTAAGCTATTATTTTAACTGAAATTAAAATAAGGAAGACATCCGTTCAAATTTATTCTTTTCTATTTTATCTATTTTTCCTTCGTCTTTCTTTTCCTCTCTCTCTCCTTCTCTTTTTCTCTATATGATTATTTATCATCTAAAAAATTTATAGCTAATTGATATCGCCATAATTAATGATGAAAATTAATTTCGAGATTATTAATTGTTTCATTTTATTTCAAGTGGTTCAACGGAACAAAATCTTAGCATGACATCAGATTTCGGCTCACAACGATTCAATACTCCGCCAATTGGACTGTTGCCATACCGTAATCAACCGCATGAATTTCTATCCTCACACGATAGACCATCCCTAAATTCATATGTTAATGCTCGACAGGTTTATCAATTTTTTTTTTGGAAAGTTTACATTAGCCTCTGGTAATTTATTCAGAATTGATTAACAGCTACATTTCCGATTATGTGCTTAATTGTAGGATGATTTAATTTCTAGCTAATTATTGTTTCATTTTAAATCAATTGGTAATTGATTCACGATTGACTATCATCTATACCACTGGCTCCCAACCTGGGTTCGATCAAACTCTAGGGGTTCAGTGAGGCAGTCACAGGGGTTCGGCAGAGCCTCTCCGAGGAGGTCCAGAGCATGGAGCGCTTTTGGCGCGCTCCTTGCTCTGCCCCCTCCCTCGTGAGATTCTAAAAATGTGCTCTGGTGCTTCACATTATCCATCTCTGTCTTTTTAAAAATGTGCTGCTTTGGTGCTTCATACAAACTCCGTGGCTAGAGGGAACACTGGGGACACACCCGAATTATCGTGATTTTAAAAAAAATCATATTTCATTTTTCACTAAAGAGAGGTTCGGTGAATGCGCATATGAAACTGGTGGAGTTCGGTACCTCCAACAAGGTTGGGAACCACTGATCTATACTTTTCCGGTTAAGTGATTATTCGAAGGATGATGTAGAATGACACGTATTACGTAAGAATGTGAATCAATAGTTTTAATGAGAAGTTTGTTTGTAAATGCGCAGAGAGAGAGAGAGGTAGTAGAGAATTAAGAGGATAATAAAGTAGAGCGTTGGTTGAGTAAATGTAAGGTATATTACTTGATGAAGTTAAGTGAGAGATGAAAGTATTGTAATTAGCGAATTGACAGGTAATTGATTAATTAATTAATGAGTGTTACCAGGCTGTATTTAATTGATTTATCAGGCTCTCAATTTTATTTTGAAAATCGCTAGTAACAACTTTCCATATCTATTACCAATACACTAACTTAATTAGATGAATCATTATGCAAGTTTGATAATTAGAAATTATTATAACATCAGAATAAACTTTGTTATCAAAGCAAGGATTACCAATATAATTTTGGTAATTATAATTATTAATTATTAAATTTAAGGTGTAAAATATTTTGTCTGAAACTTAAAAAAAGTGCTCAATTTTGATTAATTATAAATTATATAAATGATTGCACGTTTTAGATTTTGTAATTTTTTAATTCATCGATTTTAGCAATGATTTATCTAAAAATTATCCTTTGTTAAACATTTTAAATGAACAAAAAAAAAAAACAATTTTTATCGTATAAATTTACCTGGAATTTTTCAACAACCCATACTAACAATAAATTAATTACCTTACTCATCCAACAATGAATTAATTACCTTATTATTCTTAATTTTTAAACTAAACTAGCAATACAGATTTACCTTTTAAAAATTTACGTGAGGCATTCTAAAATATTTTAAATTGTAAATGGATTATTTTTTTTGCCGAAATTATTAATTGTCGAAATGATTTATAGCTAAATTTTTTTGGAGAGAATTATTATTATTATTTTTTCAACTAAATGAAGAATTTTTTCATTTTAACTGAATGATTCACCTATGCGCTAGTTAATTTCGATCTTATTATGTAAGCTTAATAATCAGAAATTATTTATAACTTCAGAATAAAACATCCTTATTAGATCACACAACATTTTTCATATAATTGGTAATTATAACCAACCGTAATTATTCATTCATATATTCTTTCGAATTAAGCATTTTGTTTGAAAATTTATTTCTACTTTATTAATTTGCAAGAAAATGTAAAACAAAAAATTGTAGGAGTCAGGAATAACGGATCGTGAAAGGACATCACCACAACTTGATTATGCATTAGTTTCGGTGGGAATAACTGAGGAAGGTTCACCGACAACTACCAGGTATTTTCATTCATTGATTTTGCTGATCAAAGCAATCAATTGATCAAATTGATTTGTTATTGAACAAATTTTATAAATTTAAAAGTGTATTGAAGTACATTGGCGTTCTTCTCTTCCATGTAAACAACCAACAAAATACATTTGTTCTCCAAACTATTGGCAAATTATTACAATAATTTCAGGTCTAATCAATCAAGTGCACGTAATGATTTCACAACGATCAATTTACAATCTAACATTAATTATACAAAAATTGATTTGGAAAAAACGCGCGCTATTGAAGTAGCTGTAAATACGGTTGAAAAGGAAAATCCACAACGACGACTATTTGCAACATCGGGACAATTTGATAATTAATTAGGTGTGTATGTATCTATTAGTTAGTCAGTAATTAATTTCAAGCTTCATTTTTTAATTTAAATTTCAATATTTTATGTTCTAATCAAATGTTATCAATTATCATCGAAAATTGTTGCACTCAAAGAATATAAGTAATATCATGTATGATGGATTTATATCATTGTATTGATTATTTTCGAGTAGTTCAATAATTATGTAAAATTAATCAAATTCATGTCTACCTTTCAATATAGTAAACATATTTCCATATTCAACGATCAGAAAAAAAAAACTTTAACTTTGATAGATTTTAAAGTATTGCCTGTTTGTGTAATTAATTACCTTCTTTGATTTAGACTAATGAATATCATTAGTTTTATTGTTCATAAAAAATCCAATCTATTTCAGGATCTCTTATATGTATATGAAATTTATTGCCATAATGATAAGATTAACTGATTAATCATTGATGATGATAACGATGATAATAATGATGATGATAAATATCAATATAATTAAACTATTTCTACGAAATGTATTTATTAATTCTCAAATGCATTGTTCTTTTATATTTATGTAAAAATTTTTGTTGAAACATTTCAAATTCTTTTCTGTAAATTAATTTTATAATTTAAACAGAAAAAAAATTCCAAATAATTGTTTAGAATTTTTTTTTCCTCTGCTCAATGATAATATTGATCATTCATTGTTGTGAAAAGAGAGTTCGCAATTTTGAATTCATTTTTTTTGGGAACAATGAAATTTTGATTATTTACATTTTCAACTTGACTTTTGGTACTTTTATTTTGTATTGTTTGTAAAGTTATGAGCAAACAAAAAAAAAATTTTAAGTTTAAAAATTCCAACTTAATTTATTTTAATTGTTTTAGCGGTAAAATAATAATTTTTTTTTATTGCTTTTCGAAATTTCTTTATTTTTCTTCTCATCACTTAATCATGTTCTTTTTTGATATTATTTTGTGCTTCTTTCCTTTTTTCCTTGTCAAAATTTTCTCTTAAACATTGATATATCAGTTTTGATAAATTCATATTTTTACACTTGATTTTCGCTTTTTATATTAAAAAAATATTTTCAATTTGAAGTTTTTTTTTAAAAAAATCAATTTAGAATGCAGCAAATATTTTATTCAAAAATTATTAGGATGATGGCTGAAATTAATTAAAATTCTGTAATAACTATAATGTTGATTAAAACTTTAACATTTCAGAAATTAGCTTATTTGTGCAACCAAAATAAATGCTCTTTGTCTCTCGCTGTATTGCTAATTGTTTTATAAGTTTGTAAGTTTTTCTTTTTTGAAAAATAAACTTAATTTTTACACTTTTTAGGAGAAATTTAACTACATCTATGATGTTCGATATTTTTGGTTAACTTTGTAGATTTTTGTAAATTGTCGAATTTAAGTTGATTAATATCGGTATGGCAATGGATTTTTTGCTAAAACATTTCGAACAATATTTCTGGACCAAAGCTTACAATGAAACTCAATTCATCCTGAACTAACATTTAAAAAAAAAAAAAAGAAATTTTTAATTAATTGCTGGAAATACGGTAGTTCTTATTTTTGAAATCATCTTTTATCAAAAAGTTTCATTGTTATCTTAAACCATGCCATTTGAAGAAAATTCAAATCCAATGCATGAAAAAGTTTCGTTTCGATTTTAATTTTTATTGAAGAACAAAATTTGAGTTTTTTTTTTTCTTTGAACTTTACTAATTTAATAATAAAATATAGTTTGGCGAAGTTGAAAAAAAAAGTCGAAAAAAATTTTTGGTATTTTTATGATAAAATTTTTGAAAAGGATGTTAAGGAACAGTTATGAAAATGTTATGCAAGAAATTTTGTCTTCATACTTTTTAAACTTTATCAATAAAAATTTGATTGAAAAGAAAAGTTTTTTAAAAATTAAACATAAAAAAAAATTACTAAAATAATTTCGCAAAATTGTGAATTTTCATGATTGTTGCTGATGAAATCAAAACAAATTAATAATAATAATAATAATAATGGGTGATGGGAAAAGGTCATACTACTACATTTGGTAAGGGTTCAATGGGGTCGGTGGTGACAATGGAAAAGGGTTTCAATTGTCGCTTTGGACAGGATGACAATTAGTTGACTATAGATGATCTGATGATAAACCGCTAGGTTGGATGACAGTTAGCTATAAATGAGAGTGGTCCTGCAGACAATTGTTGCCTCCAATTGGATCGTACTTCGGTTTTTGTGGATGGACTACTAATTAGATTACTAATTAGTGATGATCAGATATATGGGAGAATGTTCCATTATTAAAAAGAGAAATAAAGATTGATATGATCTGATCATCGCTAATTAGTAATCTATGCATCATTGGCATCATTGCAATGCTAAGACGAGAACCACTAACACTTGCATACTACCTGTCTGGTTTGTCCGATATAAAGGAATGAATGATTGGCTTGTTTGTTTGGCATGTACGTTCCACCGTATCCATGTATGTTCCACTGTATCCATGTACGTTCCACTGTATCCATGTACGTTCCACCGTATCCATTTACGTTCCACCGTATCCATTTACGTTTATCCAAGGACCGTAGCCAAGAATTCTCGCTTTCGCAAAACGCTATGAGTACACGCAAATATAATTTTATTGTTTTCAAAAGCGGAAAATAAAACAATGGATAGGTATGAATAGCAAAAATATTTTTTCGAAGTATTAAACGATGGATTTGGAAATATGCTTAATTCTCGGCAGTTAATGTTATTTGGTGAAAATTATTTCATTTCTAGGAGGAATCATTCATAGATCATGAATTGTTTAATCAATGGAAGAGTTTTGGTAAATATATTTTAGACAAAGCGGTAAATGGTTGAGTTGGGAGAGATAGATACTATGTGGTTGATGTTCACGGCTGTTTTTGTTGTATGGTGGAAAGTTATTAAATTTGTAAGAAAAATCCTGCAGTGATCATGAAAAAAAATAAATAAATAAAAATTTAAAAAGACAAGAACTTTCAATCATTTAAAGATTTAATTATTAATTTAAGGTTGAAATTAATCATCTGAGATTTAACCATTAAAAATCATTTCATTTCATCATAATTTAATCATTCCGTAAATAATTCTTATGCGTTCAAGAGCGACGAAAATTTTAATTATGTGCAAATTTTTTTTTGAAATAGAAAAATCTCATCAGTTGTCATCAAATAAGAAAGATAATTCGAAATGATTAATAAAATTAATGAACTGATTGTTTAAGTTGCACTAAAAAGGATCAGGGATTTTTGCGCTTAAAGTTTATGATTATTCAAAATCAACTGGATGAAATAAGTGAAAACGAAATTAAATTTAAAGCAAAGCTGTCAGTGTAAAAAGTTTCGAAACAAAGGTAAGATAGGAATGGAAAAGATTAATTGCTATTTAAAAAAATGAAGCAATTGAAAAAGTAAAAGAGTCATTTAAAATTAATTTAAAGATTTTTTTGGAATAAAACTTGTCTTTCTCTTTTAATAAAAAACAAAACAGAACACTCCATATATATATTAAATCAGTGAACAAGAGATTTTTAGATTCCAATTCTGATCAAAAATTTTGTTAACAATCAGCCAAAATTATTTTTGCTTTTTGTTTCTTCCATGAGAATCTGTGTTTGGTAGTGTCGCCGATTTTCTTTAATCGTGACAAAACTCGAGGTTGTTCTGCCTCTTGATATTTCGTATCTCAAACTTGGGTAATTAAACCTT
>JABVXS010001125.1:0-18261 GCA_013365335.1 Madathamugadia hiepei | reverse complement strand
GGCAAGCCAAGTGTTAGCTCTGGCATTAGGTCTGGCAAGCCAAGTGTTAGCTCTGGCATTAGGTCTGGCAAGCCAAGTGTTAGCTCTGGCAATAATTCAACAATGAATTTTGGAATCCATGAAAATTACAGCAGACATACACAGAGAAAGTTTTTTTTTTACAATAATTGAAATAATGATTTGTTTTTAATTGATACAAATATTTAAAATTGAAAAATTGCTTATTAAAAAAAATTTTCTTATCAAACATATGAAATTGTCAGACACAAAAAATTGAACAACTGTTTTTTTTTTGGTTTTTTCAGATTTTATTTATTTGTTAGTTTTATGTTTAATGTCAAATTTTTCTTGAAAATTAAACAAAGAAAAAGTTGTGGACCAAAACTAAAGAAACATTAATCCAACCTTTTTGCCGAGATTTATGAACAATATTCTTCTTCACCTGTAGCTTTTTTTCGGACCTTTTTTTTCTGCCTTAATGATCAAAGTTCATTGTTACTTCAGATTTTTTTTGGATATTAACGTTGCGTTGGCTATTATTCTTACAAACATTTTCATTTCTATTCCAAAAATTTTACATGTTGAATTTTTCAACATTTTACTAACCAAAGAAAGAAACTGTCAAAGTAACCTTTCATTTCCAGCCTCAGTTTCTTTTGAGTTTAAACTTTCCTTCTTCAGTCTAGGTAAGTTTCCTTTTCAGGCTTTTTCTGGCTCTCAACAGTATGTTTGCTAATATCCAAGTTTGGGATTTCATCATCATTTATGTGTGTTTATGTGTACGGAAGCGAAATATTTCCTACAACAATGCGTAATGCTTGTTTAGGTTTATGTGCATTGATTGCACGATTTGGTGGTGTGCTGGCACCATATGTCAACGTTATGGTTTGTTTCTTAAATTTATTATTTTTTCAAATTTTATTTTATTATTTCTGCAAGAGAATAATTTTAATTTCTAAAAAAAGTAAAAATATTCAATTTTTTTCCAGTATACCGTATTACACTTGTTTGACATTACACGCTATGTAGAGATTGCGCTTTGAACAATTTAAATACATATAATATCACATCACATCATATTATATCATATTTTACCAGAATCGTAGTCACAACATATCCTACCATTATTATACCATACCATAAATCACATCATATCGCATCGTATCACTTCATATATGAAAACACATTTTCCATACTAAATAACATACCACAATGTATCATCATGTCTTAATTATTCCATATTTTTCAAATTTTTTGAATTTAATTTTAGCAAGGAATAATTTTACAGGGTAAAGTGCATGAATTATTACCAACTATCCTTTTCGGAACAATTGCCATAATGGCTGGACTTATGACATGTATTCTGCCGGAGACCAAAAAATGCATTTTGCCATCGTCGTTGGATGAAGCATCACAAATGAAATATCACAATACCGAATCTTCAGCAACATCCAATCTCTCAGCAAAATCAAAAATTACGAATGAATATGACCTACCTATATGTGTATTAAATGATTAACTTTAATTTTATAGAATTAATTGTTTGCTGAAAATTGATGATAATATAATAATAAAGGGAAAAAAGTACTTAATGACCAATATGACAAACCATAATTAAAATGACTGCTTCTAATAATGATAGAAAAATGGTAATCTCATTATGCTACATCTGATTTTCATAACAGTTCAGATAATTCCGGTCTATTATTCCGGTAAACCATTCCAGTCCTGACTTTCTTTAATTTCTATCGTCTGTTAATCCATGCTGTCGTCAAAATGGCGAAGTCTATTAATCCATGTCGCCAAAATGGCGAAGTTAAAGTCACAAGGATCAAGATGGCGCCACAATGTCAAAATATATGATGCTCCTGTCAAGGTTGCAAGGCGCCAAATGGTCAAATACATGTTCTACTTCTACTGCAAACTGGTCAATAAGGATGTGTCGCAAACTGATTGGCCCACACCAATGGAACCAAATGTATATAAACAGTGCATTCTTACATTTAAAAAGTGTGATCAACAGCTCATCTCTGGACTCGACGACGACTACCTCCAACCAGCTCCGCTTCTTTAATTATCGTGATTTATCATGGCTCCTTTTGTTATTTTCGTTATCTGTGCGTTTGCATTTACTTCTTGAAGATTAATTACTCATGTTCGAGTTCGAGTTACCCAAGATAAGGATCTCCCGCAAACAACTATATTAGCGCTAAACAAATCGCTATATCCTTCAAAACTCAACAAACTTCCCGAAAATCCATGCTGTCGCCAAATATGCATGGAAAATCGTGACTTTTTCGAAAGCGTCCCAAAAATTACAACATACTTCAATGTATCTTTATTTTAAACATCTAATTTTTTTTTTTTAGCGTTTGTCCCGCTGGGGTCCCTACTGTGGAGCATCGTCTTCGTGCGCTCAGCTTCATAGATGCAAGTTGTTGTGTTCCATTTCTCTTTTTACCAGCCATTGGACTGAAGGCGATAACTTCTTTTTATCGTAGATGATTTCGGTTATTCTTGCCAATTTATCCAGGTGGCAGCTATTTTTATTGCGTAGAATTCTTCTTCCATACGACAATTGTCGGAAATTGTTGAGGCAAGGTATTTGAAACTGTTGAATCTCATTCTTCATGCGACTATCGTGGCCCGACCGACCTGTCGTCAAGGTTTGTCGTCGGTGATAACTTATCTGGGGATTAAACCCTTGTATGTGTATCGTATCAATCTCTCGACATGCGGATTATGCGACTGCACTGTGAATCCGCACTTATCCAACCTGAAATATAAGACTAGATTTGATCCATGTGCGATGCGTATGATACTTCCGGTTAATTAAAAACAAAATTCAATTAATGAAATTTCAAAATTATTTTGTCACTTTATTTTGTTTTTTTCAAGGACACACACTCATCATTACTGTAAATCAACAAAATTGAAAGAGTTTTGAAATTTTCAAGTAAAATGTGCACGTAACACCTGAAGTCATACCACAGTGCGTAAATGTTGCAAAAATTGATGAAAGGGATGGCAGTAGCAAGCTAGATGAAAATTTGGTAAATATGACGCAATAAAAAAAGATCGATATATGTGAGACTGCAAAAATAACGTAGAAACGTGAAATGCTGCTGTGTCAAAGTTGGATTTTAGCAGTGGAAATTTGACGTTAAAAGATGAAGTGCATTTCAGTTAACGTTCACTAACTTGTAATGAAAAATTAACGCTAAAGCATGGAGCGCGTGAAATGATATGCTGTTGACATCCAATTATACATTTGCAACATCTAGGCATTGCTAGAAAAACCTAAACACGTGAACCCACCACTTCTTGATTTTTGGAATTGCTCAAAACAATGATATTAAAAAAAAAGAAAAGATTACATTTGTAGCAAAGTGTTCCCGAACCTGCTAAACACTTCAATGAAAGGGCTTTTGCAGCTGCTTGTTTACGTGTCATGTTGGTCGGTTTTATGGCAGTTTCAAAGTCTTTTAAAAATTTATCTTTACTTCAAATTTTTTCCAAAGTTTTACATTTTTTAACTTTCTCTACAAAACTAGTACTATTTTCGATTTTTCACCATCCTTCTGTTGCGTAGTAAAAGAACGAAGAAATCATACAGAGTGTGCGCGTGAACTTGCAACGTGCACGTACGGAAAATGGATGACCTACCTACCTTATTTAATTTCTACTCCTGTTGTTAAAAGTAATGAGTAAAAGTATTGAATGCGGCAAGTACTGTCAACAAATATCAATGGATTATGGACGATATTTACAGTAATGTTTAATAGGTACGCCTATTGTAGAGGTAAATACTAATGTAGTACATTTATTTCTGTCATTTAAATACAGGTATGTTACGGTGGGAAAGATTACATTGATAATTTTTTGAATATTTCACCTTTTTTACTTTTATTTCATTTTCCCTGAATTATAGAAAGTTTGAAATTTTTAGTTTATGTAGTATTATGCGCCAAGTGATAATTAGTGTATTTGAAATTCTCCTGCAATAACTTCAATAATCATGTTAATTTCATTGTGGTTGATACGGTATGAAATAATGGTGTCCAAATTTTAGCCAAGTAAATTTTACCGTTTTTTTCTTTAAAAATTGGAATTAAGTGAAATTACTTTCAAAAAATCTCGCTTGGTATTGATTAATTGTCTTCGCATCATTTTCATTATTATTTTAAAAAAAATCATTTTCCCTTTACTTTTTTCTTCTCTTTCTCTTTCCCTGCTACTTACCATTTTTTTTCTTTTTACCGATACAAATGAGGAAAAAAAAATTAAATCATCTAGAATTTAAATTAAAATTAAAAAATCGATAATTTCAGATTAGTGATTTTTCAAAATTCAGTTCAAGCTCATCTTTTATGCTATAATGCTTTGTAATTTTTGAAAATTTCGAACTTCTGTTAATGCACTTCTTGAGAATTTGTAAAATTTAAAATTTTGAAAAAGTAATTATTTTATTGAAATCGAATCATTGGTAGAAAACTTGCTAAGCTTTTCGAAACTTGCGGTTTCTCTTCTTCATTGTAGTTGTAAGAAAAAATGGTTGCTCATGTTAAGGACACGGTTTATATAGTAAATTGACCAATTGTATTTCAGGGATCAAAGTGCGTGGGTAATATAAAGCAGAGACCGTCTGTATATGCACTGGTTTAGAGACTACCATGCTATGTAAGAGTGGCTAAGCAAAGACATAAGCGGATACAGATACATTGTTAGACAGAGATGTGAATCTTCTGTAAAGTCTGTTCCTTCGGGTTTTTTCCACACTAATAGTTTGTCTCTTCGCGTTTTGCTTAACCAATTGTATTCTTTCAATTTCATTCTCCAAAAGTTATCCGTTAGTTGAATTCCCCGTATCCAGCAAATATCCTAGTGGTTGAATCCCCTTTATGAAACAAATATCCTAATAGTTTAGGTAACTCTTATGGGTAACCCGTATGCTGTTTAAGGTCGTGCGTTTGGGCAACTGATTTACTATGTTTTGAGCTTTGTTATGATAGCAGATAAAAATATTAGCATATAGCTAGAGTAACAAGTAATTAGCTAGGTGAGTGTTTGTTTGCTGATTGATTAGCCGATTAATTAACTGGAAAAAATGAATGTGGCATAGTATGATTGAATTGTAATTGTGATAAGAAGTATTTGAGAATAAATGAATGCCAAAGTACGATTCAACGACGAGATAGGATATCTGGAAATATGGGATCAGATACGGAAGCAAATTACTGGTGATGAATGTGAAAAAGAGGAATTTACAAATATGCTGGATGTGTTGACCCATCATGCAGAATTAGCAATGGAAAAATGTAAGCCAAAGCACTATGAGATATACAGTGCACTTTGGTGTGTACTTCATGAGGTATGTTAATTACGCAGGCGTGCGAGAATAGTTTAAATTAGAGAATGCTGCAGAAGTGGAATACAATTTAATTCTGCTGAATAAAAGTGAGTCAGAAGTATAGAATGGTCAGAAGTTCTGTATCATACCAATTAAGATTTTTTTGGGTGAAAAGAAAACAAAAAACATTAAAGGAGTTGTACCGAAGGAGTGATAAAAGTTTTTTGGAAACGAATAAGTCTCGTTTTTAATGATAATATTGGGAATGATAAATCAAATTTACAGTGATGTTCCATGTATGTTTTCTTCTTAATCACCATAAGAAGGCTACCCTTTTTCTTTGAAATTAAATTTTACGTTTTTTCAGGAAGTTGTCAACAAAACGAAACATTTCACGGAATCATCAAAACACATTGACGAGAAAAGGATGCTTGTTGATTCAGGATTCGAGACATTTCATTCTGAATTACCAATGCAATATGGCTCAAAATTGTTGACATCGTGTGATACAGATATTAATCAGAAGATGCGATCACATCGATCGAGACGCATCAAGTCAAGACCGCAGAAATTGTTACTACAAAACGTGACACCTGATCATTTTGTCAAAAATGCTTTTGATCGTGAACTAAGTGTTTTAAACGAATCAACAAATACATATCGGTATGTGGTAACAGCAGTAATGTGTTTTGTATGTTTGATTGTTTTATTACCACATCGTTTCATTCCGTGGTTTTTCACGTTAGTATCGTACAATTCACCACCACCATTATAAATGAAAGTTTGCTAAAAGGGTTATAAATGTAATGATAGCAATGTGGATAGGCCAATGCCTACCACTTTCTTCAAGGATTTTACATTTTGATTTTGTGGCTTTTTTATTTTTTTAATTTCCTTTATGTTAGTTCTGTTATTTTAGATGTATACCAGATTTATTATAATTAAGTTTAGTTTGAGCTATTTAATACTTAGGCTTGTAATTACCATCACTTTCTTAAGCTTGTAATTATCATCAGTGTCTTTCTTTGTAAAATATATACATAAATTACGGTCTTTTTCATATATCTTTCAATTTGTACTTGATTGTTCATCTCAGATTGCTTTATCTTTTATTTTTCTTCTTTGAAATTAGATTTTTTAATGTAAGAGTTGTTTTAAGTTTTAAAATTGCTGAAGTCCTGTAAGTTTTGAAATGAGCTAAATATTGAAGGAATTATTTAACATACTTTTGAAATTTTTTCTTTCAGTAGTTATTTGTTGAATGTCAGTATGTTCCGTTTTCAAGGTGAACTAGAAATATTGATTAGACTTATTTGATGAGACAGAATATGTTTGGTGTGAAGACGAATGTATTTTAGTGAAAAAGAAAGTGCAAGCTTTTTCAAACAAAATAGTACTTTAAATGAAATTAAAATAGTGAAATGATTTATTGATGATATGAACCGCTCATGTCAATTTTTTTTAAAGCACTTGTTTAGAAATATTTCTGTGAAGCGAAAAAAATATTCTGAGGGTTGTGTTTTCATTAACCTTAATTATTTTAAAATAATTGTATGTGGTTATCCATTTTCATCAGTTATCATTGTTTTGTACATAAGTTCTATTTCATTTTTTCCTGGTCGTCATAGATGATCTTTTCAGTTGCGGAGTTTTCTTTTTTGTGTTTTCTCGTAGCGGATATCCTTCATTATTCAAACAAGCAGGTTTGTCTGTGTATAGACAAATATCCTGTTTATATCGCCAGCATAAAATTATTAGTACCAATTTCATAAGTGCGTTATGATTATTTTTGTTGTAGTTTTTAACGAAACATTTTTTGATCGAACACGTTGTTTATAATTAATAAAAGTTGTGTTTCGCATATACGTATGTTGACGAAAAAAATTATATGCTTAAACTCAAGTTAGGAAAAGTTCGATTACGCCAATTCCTCTTTTTGTAAAATTCCAATTCTTTCTCCATCAATCAGCATTGTCAGGCACGCTTCAGGATAGCTGTAGTTGGAATTTGGCGTGAGAAGTGTGTGCGTGATATGTATAGTTTTCATTTCGAGACGTCTGTGTTATGTGTGCTACAGTGCTGATGATTAGCGTTGATTCGAACCAATCCATCGGTAGGGTTGGTATTGCCCTTGTGTCATTTTTTTGGGGTTGCGATTTCTGGAGTGTTTTGAAGAGATGGGGGAGGGAGATTTGTCTAATTATTTTCTGTTCACTGTTCAATTGGAGGTGGGATTTCGCGTATTGTTTTACAAAATATGTGTCTTGCATGATGTGAAAATTCTTTGCACAATTCCACTTATTTTCTAGTTTTTGCGTGCGAATTATTAATGATTTAAGAATTCTGCTTCTGCGTATATTGTAGGTAATCTGGAGCTGAAGTAATTTCAAAGGTGTTCATTGTTTTCAATTGCGATCAGAAAAATACTGTTGAGGAAATATGGTAAGTCCGTCGCTAAATTTTTTAACTCATTGAAAATGGCTTGATATTTTAAACATTGTGAGTTTATTAACGAGCAATAAGTTGGACTAGATTGAATTATCCTGTCATGTTTTGCTAACATGTCTTTGGAACAGTACTGCAAGCGTCACTTATAATTTTTTTTTTTTGATTAACAGTATTATAGATACTTTGCTTTATATAGTTACTATCTTTACATAATATGTTAGTATTTTGTGCTTTCAAATATTCACCTTGGCTAAAGCGCATGGTTGTTTCGGCGAAAGGATCACTTTTAGTTATTTCTTCATCCTTGTCACTTCATTATAAAAGTGAAGTAGAAAGAAAAGGAAAATCAAGCTTTATTCGAACTTTTTAGGGCGATTCAGTTGTGACAATCCGGACGAACAAGGTGATGACCAATCGCTTGTTGGCAAGACGACAAATGGTGGGATTTATTTTTTTTACTACCAAATTTGCATCATTTTAAACGATATTGCTAATTTCTTCGAAAAAAAGAGAAGTTGTGATTACTTATCACGGAAATGTTTCTGATGATCTCATCTTTTAAGCATAGGATTCGAAATAAGGTTAACCGATGGTGACCTTCTAATACATTGAAATCGATTGGCGATAGCAACGAGCAATACACATTATTTTTAGCGTGTTATAGCTCTGTACCGCATGTGAGCTAATCTACGAAATTTGTATTTAAATGCGAATAAGTTATTTATTTTGAGGTAGTCGAAATTCTTCATCCTAATCGGGCATCAGTTCCTAAAGTGGAGGTCCGTGAAAAGTTAGCTCAAATGTACAAGACCACACCTGATTTGGTTTTTACCTATGGTTACCAATGTCACTTTGGTGGTGGAAGGAGTACTGGTTTTGCACTGATCTATGATACAGCAGATTTTGCGAAAAAATTCGAACCAAAATATCGCTTGTTGAGAGTAAGTTCATTGACAGGTTTTTCTATTATACTATTTTTTGATTAGACATGACATTTCACATTGACGTTATCATGGATTACGGATACTAAAGACTCTGAAATGTTATGAAGATGTACGTGAGGAAGGCCAGCTGTTGAGGATATGACCTCTACGTTGTTGATTGTGTGATGCAGTTTAGTAATGCAAAGTGTATCGGTAATTAATTGTAGCTGTCGCACGTATGTTAGAGTTAATACGAATGAGTTATACTCCTGAATACTCATATTCCACGATTAACTTTAAATATTTAACAAATACAAATGTCCAGTTTTATGTCATTTTTATGACTTCCTCAGTGTAGTTTGCTTTTTCATAAACATTCGTTTTGAAATTTATGGAGGTATCGTTTTTTTCCCGTTTGTCTGACATGAAAGGGACAAAGTGCTGTGCTATATTTTAATTTTAATAAGAAAAGGAACTGATTAGATTTACAGCAAACTGGCATGAAAGCTGAAATATCAGGTCGTAAACAACGCAAAGAGCGTAAGAACAGGCAGAAGAAGGTACGTGGAACAAAGAAAGCTAAAGTCGCCGCCGGGAAGAAGTAATTTTACATGGAGTAGTATTATGATGTGGTAAAAGTTATTGTTTTTTGTTAAGGTTTCTGTTTTCATTTAAAGCTAATGTGATAAGCAGTAAAAGAACTGATTTCATTCCAACTTCTACAGTTCTAAATATTCGATATAGACTGCCGACTGAATATTCAAGGACCGAGTTATAATTTAAGTTTATTTCAACGAAAGTTTAAAAAAAATTGTGGATGGTCAAGTTTTTTGTGAAACATAACCACTGCCATCTATCCCTCCTCTGTTTATGCTGTTATCTGAAATTGATTCAGAAATGGTATGGGCTGAGTTGTGGTTGGGGATCGCATACCTAAGAATTTTCCTTGAGAATTAATGTAATTTGAGTCCGCTTGTCTACAGAGCAATTTACCTCTTGTGAAAGTTTAATATCCCGAGTTATAAATTTTGGCGGAAGCGGAAGACATATGAGCTGTTTGAAAAAATATTTGACATTGAGAATTCTTCGGAATTAGTCCGCAAGTTTATTTGGATGGAAGTGTTGTAAGTTAGACTTTCGGACAGTTGAAAAATGGAAATCCGTCTTTCATACATGCACTTCTTTTTTTAACAATTAAAATACTGATTACTGATGTAATCAAGTGGAGAAATGTACTTTTCCCATGCGGATTTCTTGCTGTTTGAAAAGCAAAAAACTCAAGGAAAACTGGCTAAAGTTGCATTGCAGTGTTTTTTTCACAAAGAAAGCACACAGATTAACCGTTTCAAGTAGGAGACGTTTGAAACCGGTTATACCGGAATAATTGGGCAGATTCTAAAAGACAGCTATGCACATATTTATATATCTGGCATCAAGTAGAAGCGAAACTTTCAAATTTCTTCTGGAGAATATATAAAACTGAGATTGAAGTCCCGGAAATACGGCTCAACTGATTCATCAAGTTTTCGACTAACTACATACAGGAAAAAACAAACCTGGCGGTACTATTTGATACGATAGTTACCCAGTAAGTACGCCATATTGAACAGGAAAGCTATACTATTTCGATCCCATAAATTAAAAAAAATTGGGGTGAAAAAGCAGTGAAGTAATTGTTTCGAATTAAAGTAATTTGAAAATTTTCTCCAGAAGAGCAGCTTTTGTTGTATCACTCAGATTTTTGTATTCTTCAGTTTGTTTGAGAGCTTTTATATCAGCTGGCTGTTTGAAGGTTCGCACGCAAACATCCTAAAATAATTTATACAATTAATTTGCTATGAATTGAAATGATTGGAAAAGCTCCTTTCAATTTAAATGGTATGAATAAAGTCTGCATTTTAAGGATATAGGCTTTTCTCTGTCATGTATGCAGAGATTCTGATAAACGGTCCTATAACTTTATAACCAGGGGCTAATTTATAGAAGCAAGCGTGGGAAATACCTATGAATTTCAAACAATTCTTAAAAAACAGTGCAAAACAAATCACTAATGCATTAGAAAAAATACAGCAATTCCCTCGAAAGATTGTGATAGCTAAAGCGAAATTTATCATTTGAATAAATCCAGATTTAAACAGAGCAGAAGTGTTTAATAAGTATGATAAGCATCATAAGCCCTCTGCTGGTATATGGGCCTACGGATAATGCTAGCTATTTGGGTGTACTACCATTAGAAGAATAATTGTAATCAATGGATTAGACAAGTCCTGGATTTATATTGGCATGGAAGACAAAAAAATACCTGTAATTTAGCAAGGCAATACTGATCAGCCCATACAAGCTTCGTAACTACAGCAATATCATCGGATCGCATTAAGAATCTTTCACATTCATCGATTACGAACTGAATTTCGAATTTATCACCAAGTTCCAGCAAAAACTCCACATTTTCGGCTAAAATACAGCTTACAATCATGGAACATAATAAAGCTTACCAAGCTTGCAGTTATTTACAATAATTTGGTCAAGATTAGCGATCACCACAAAATGCTTAATTTGTTAGTACCCCTTAATTTGCTATCTTCATATTACCTATTATCCGTTTTAACTTCTTTATTTAACCACCCCTTCATCAGAATTAGTAAGCAATCACCTGACACGGGTTTATGAGATGGATATACAACGCTTAGCAGTTCAATGAATTCATCGAGAATGACGTCCTCAACAGTGATTTCTTTTTTGTCTCGTTCACTAAACTTCGAGAAAAACATAGCGTGGAATACGGGTGAATACAAGGCCAAATACTGAAATAAATTTTACAAATAAGAAAAAAATAAGATATTTATGCGAATAATTAATTCCAAACATCATTGCGCTTCTAGCGTATAGGGCATTACAACGTGAAAGATTTTAAGGGTTACTTTTTGATTTCAGAATAAATATTATAAATGTAGCTGATAAAATTTCCATAGCTGATTTTTGACAGAAAATTCTTAAAAAAAATTTTGAAAATTTTCTGATGAAATTTTCTGAAGCTTTATTATTTTCAAGTGAATAAAGATATAAACTGACATATTTGAGTATGGAAAAAGTACCTCTGTTCATATCCTACTTTTCTCTCCAACCCTTACGTCCTCCACAACTTTTTTAAAAAGGAATAAAAAAATTTTTTAAAGTAACAATACCGCTTTGCTAACATGCAAACGGATACCATCAATAACAAGCACACCATCTGAAGTATATGGTTGTGGTACGGTGAAATCAAAAGTCGGGTTTTTTCTGAAAATAATATTTGTGAAAATTCTCCATATATATACACCAAGAACTTTCAACTTCTAGTTTATTGATCCTAAATTAAAGTGTTGAGGTACTTCATCCTTTGCTAAAGGAAACTAATCAAAAACGACACGTTCAGTCGATATATCAACGAGTTTCCTCGTTTCGACCCATTTTCACAGCGATTCTCCACTTTGATCGGTTTCGAACAATCTGTTCCCACGTTCTTCTTCTTTTTCTTAGCATTTGTCCCACGTGGTTGTAGGGCCCGCTATTGTAGAGCGTTTTCTCCATGCCACACTTCCCATGTTCTACCGCATATTTCTTTAATTTGGTCAGTCCACCTTTTTCGAGGTCTGCGTGAGGTCTTTTAACTCCTCTCGGATACCAATCGAGGACTTTGGTGGTTCATTGACCATCCCGCATGCAGCATACGTGTCCAGCTCATTTCAATATGCTAGTTCTGATTTCCTGTGCCATGTTGGATACTCCACTTTGACGTCGTATTTCTTCGTTTGGAACGTGATCTCGTAACGAAATTCCGATCATCCTTCGTTTCATGGCTCGTACGGTCATCTCCAATTTATATATTTCAGCTTTTGTGTCTCACATCCACACAGCATCACAGAAAGAACCGTCAAGTTGAAGACCGCCGCTTTCATCTTGGGTGTTAGAAAGAAGTGCATGATATGTCTTTCATTTTGTTAAATGCGTGCCATTCTGCCCTTACCCTCTGTTCGATTTCTCCCATGAGATCGTTTCGTGCGTTGACTTCTTGTCTCAAATAGACGTATTTTTCGACTTATTCGATGACCTTACCACCTAGCTTCATTTGTGCTCTCGGCAAACCTTGAGATCTGACGAACTTGGTCTTTGATCGGCTGATATAGAGTCCTATCTTGTTTCCGGCTTTCTCAAGTTTACGCTGCATCTGCTGACTGTCGGGTATGCTTTTCCCGATGAGCATGATATCGCCAGCGAAGCGTAGGTGTGTGAGCTGCTTGCCTTCGATTTTCACATTTCTTTTCCAGCAGTTTTTCGTAACACCATTTTTAATTTATTCATTATCAGCCAACAGTTCTATTCCGAACTTTGGCGATTTGATGAATGAATGGTGTGTGTGAAGCGCGCTCCTGAGCAATTTGTTTTATTTCAGCCAAGTTCATTGCAGTCGATGAAGTGATTGTGTCCATCCATCTCATTGCTGGTCTTTCTCGTCTTCTGGTTCCTTCAGTTCTTCCAATAATCATATCCTTTTCCAAACATTTCTAAGCAGGCCGAAAATAGCAAAGGAGAAATAGTGTCTCCTTGTTTTACTCCTTTATTAACTGGAATCTATTAATGAATGAAACGGTCAAGCATTTTAAATGTATAGTATTGTAATTCATAATACTATTACTTACTAGAAACTAAATTACATCTTGATAAGCAAGTTGCTCAACTTACCCACAAATTGAATTATCGAAGGATTTGACAATACTGTAAAGCAGCCAATAATTTTAAGGTAAGAAAGAGAGACTATGCAAAAAAAGAAAAAACGAGCTTGACCTCACACCAACGACTTTCTGTACAGTAATATGTGCTTCAACCACAACACGATCGCCACGGATAAAACCCTTATCGACATTCAGTATTTCGTTCCATTCCATGAACGACGGAAAGCC
This sequence comes from Madathamugadia hiepei, assembly GCA_013365335.1. Lineage (NCBI taxonomy): Eukaryota > Metazoa > Nematoda > Chromadorea > Rhabditida > Onchocercidae > Madathamugadia > Madathamugadia hiepei. The sequence continues at coordinate 4,600 of JABVXS010001125.1, read as the reverse complement.
CCAATTATTTGAATTATAATTAAATTTGTTTGTAAACTAAAATAAACCACCAAAAGTTAATGACTTCCAAATTTTTCCTAATTTTTCAACATGACAACTCAAAGATAATATGCGTAAATCATTCGAATCATATCTTTACGTTAAACAAACGGTAATAGAAATGTAAATCATTTTGGTTCGTTACCTGACGACTAAAGTTTGGAGTGTCAGCTTTTTGAGAAATCAAACGAAACTCGACGATGGCATCACAACTCCACAATGTCGATTCACTTTCCGGATTACAATCTATGTATACACTAAAAAATTTCACATTGCTCGTTCGTTTTGTACATTCAGTTTTAGCTGCCAAACGCCTGCAATATACAGTCTACTTCATCTACCGACGAATGTAACTCGCTGGTATCGTATAATGTCAACAGCGATAAATTATGCAAAGGAGCTAGTCATAGTTTTTTACGGAAGATCAATAAATTTCACAAAGTTTGATTCAAGACTGATACAACAATAAAATTTTTAAAACTCCTTTACAACTGCAAAAATCATTGCTTCATTCGTTTTGGTTGAGATGGATATATTAAAAAATCTTGCGAGAATTTTCTAAACTTCCGAGAAATATTTTCCAACGAACGTACCACGGTCCGATCTCTTTATTTCATTCACCAAAAATACAACTATTTTTTAAATTAAACAACTGCAGATCATGAATTAATTTGTGCAGACGAACTTACCACGGCAGATTTGCAATTGCATGAAATGATGTGGTCACTTTTTGTCTCAGGGCTCCCATATTCGATATATTAAGCTTTATTGAACCTTCGGTTTTAGAATCTGAAATTTACAACGGGAAAATCAGCAAAAGTAATATAATTATCATTTATGATCAAAAATCGATTGGAATAGAAATAAGCTACGAAGCTATACAACAACGTCTGAACTCAACTAATTTTCGACAATTTTACTACTACAAAGGCAGTATATTTCGATGAAAATCTTCACCATGACGTATGGCATCATCCGCAGAACGTGCAAATTCTGAACCACAAGCAGCCACGTCAACCGATGAACGATGGGTAACACCAGCAAAAGCTGAATTATTCGGTGAAAATAAACGTTTCTGAGGAATGACATTTGTTCCACTCTGCCCGGAGCTTGAACTTGAAACCAAACTCGAACCAGCAACATTTATGTTTGGATTCTGCAATCGCAAATGATTCCGTTTTCTCGTGCTTGGTACTTGTGCCTAAAAAACCTATGCTCTCCATCGTCCATCAATACTCACTCACTTGACCATTTCCATGCAATATCACAGCTTATACAGTTATCGAAATTTCATTGAAATTGAGAGAAAAAACATAAGTTTTCTTTGATTCTTTGAGTTTCTAAAATTCTCCCTCATTCCTTAGAAACTTCACCTTGAAAATTTTCGCTTCAAAAAAGGAAAAGAATACCTTACACGCAAAATTGAAAAATCTCGCAATATATGAAATCTTAGAACATATATGTTTGACATGTGTTCATTACCTCATGAAAAAACATTTAGTGAAGAGCAAGATCGATATGGTGAAACCCATAGTCCTCGTATATCAAGAATTAGAAATCGCTGAACTTACTTATATGTTTATATGTGTAACTATAGCTATATGTATAGCTGCATTTAAGGTGCGTAGTATGTGTGCAAACACCAAAACCTGATTCATGAATAATCTATATTGCACTCCGTTTAGCCATTCAATTAAAATTTGAATTATGTATTTGATCAGGATGAACTAACATTATTTGTAAGGAAAGTCCCGGACGATGAAGCTTCCGAAGCATTGCTACTATGCGGATTAGGCAGTATGTCACCTTGGAGGAAAAAAATCAATGAATTTTATAAAATTAAATTTTATGTCTGATCGTTACATCTACGTTTTCATGAAAAGCAATATATTACTTCTAATTAAACAGAAAAACTAAACATCTAAATGAATTTTTCACGAGCGATATTTCGGCATGAAAATTATACAGCAAACTTATGCGACGTCCATATTTATGAATAAATAAGCAGTAAGATACTTTCATGGATTTATTCAGTGGCCATAATACAATTATAGAAACTTTACGTAAGAATCAAGATGACCAGACTTACAGAATCACTGACAATTAAAAAGGCACTGTAATCGGTAGGTCCGTAAATTATCCAACTAAAATGAGAATTCTGACGGTAACACGAGAAAAATATCACGTGTTTGAAGTTTTGGAAGAGCATGTGAAAAGGATAAAAACATGTTACCTGAACGCGCAGCAAAACATTTAACGCATACTTGAAATTAAATTGTGAGACATTATCCTAACTTATCAGGTGAAACAATCAAAGTAAAAATTATTCTAACTCTAATCTCTCATTTACAATCTCTGCAACCATCTTTACATAAATCAACACATATTGTAGCATGAAATATCTAACCTGCTGTTGCATCGTTGCTTCATGTGGATCTGTTTCATGTGCAAGAACTTTCGAATTACTATCATTTTCATCACCAACAAATAACTCCTCGTCGGACACTGCCATTTACCTGAAAAAAAACCATTTTGATAAAAATTAATTCAAAAGTATTTTAATAACTTATACCACAAGTGAAAATTATTTTCGCAAAACAAAACTCGATAAATATAGAATTTATAGAATAACATGATACAATAAAGCAATAAAATAATAAAATTGATAGAAAAAATGATGCGGTAAGAAACTGAATCAATAAAGTAATGGATAAATGAAAAAAAAAAGCCAAAAACAAAAGGAAAAATTGCAAACAAAAACAATGAAGGAAACAGTCGCTGACAAAAGTGACAGTTAGGCAATGCTTAATTAAGTTATCAAATACGTACACTTTGTAATATACATATGATTACAACATTTTAAAAGGTTAACTTCACACATACGAAAGCAAAATGGAAAACGGAACTACAGTCAAACCAGTGATCAAAATTTTCATTCGAATAAAAAATCAAAGTCGCATAAACTGGTCAAGAAAAAGAAATGGTAAGTTATACCAAAATCACTACCAAACAAATGGCGTAACTGGCCAGAGAATACCAATAATTACTGTGGTACAAAAAACTAAATTCATCAGTTGATTCAAACCAAGTTGGGTTCATTATGTGACTAATTTATGCAACTCTGATTCTTTTGTTAGAATGGATGTTGTATGGATGGTTTGATTATGGCTTTGTTCCGTTTTCTGTTTTTTCCATTTACTTAATTACGTTGTTTACTAATTCTACAATTTTATTCATTTTTCTTTTACTAAGCTGGAAAAGTAAACCATGAGAAGGTTAGACAGAAATGAATTTATAACAATGCTTATGAGTAAATTTTTGTATTAAAGCAGTCACGTAGCGTTTATTATGCACGTTTTTAATTTAGAGTTACGTACATTTTACCTTTACAGTTTAGTACACATCTTTTGTTCAACACGTTTTTACTCAGTATTTGTGGTAAGTTCACATGTTCAGTCAACCTTCACTGCTCAAAAATTTCAAACACGTTGACTTACTATCGTAACGTAGGTTTATATTTGTAATTGTCTTCATGCAGCAGATTCCGATTTGTTAGCTGCTTGCGTTTATATATACGTTTAACGTCACTTCTACTACTGAAAGTTTTCTCTACTGCGTTAACGTAGCATTTCTTGTGATTTAAAGATTATCCGAAGTAAATTTTTTTTAATTCTGTAAATGTTTTTTAATACATTCACGTTCACGTTTTCACCTGTTTCGTATACTTCTTGACGCAGTGCTTTATCATTATTTTATCATGTTACTCTCTTTCATACACTTTTTAGCAATTTTTTAAATATTTCTGTTTTATTTGAGATGTTTTCATTTAAAATTTATTGTTATGTGGTTGCGTAACGTGTAAAGATGATGCTTCAAATGATGCTTGAATTTAATTGACACGTCCGCACATTGTTGTGTATTATTTTCACGTCCATTAGTGTACATGATTAGCAGATCTAGTTTTGGTTTTAGTGAAAGTTTTTTTCACTTTATTTTTTTACGTTAGTAATCGATTAAAGCAACGTCAAAATATGCACACAACGAATACTAAAGTGCGTAAGACGTAAAAAAAGAAGAAGTGGACTGGCAAGAAAAAATCGACGATTGGATACGTATCATCAGACTTTTCTTTAACTATGGATGACAAGGCAGAATTGTTGGTTGGCTTGGTTTGCAGCGATGAGGAATTGTTGGAATACTACGTTCAATTAATCAGCGAAATTCAGCTATTCACTTTAAAAGGTATTTTTTACTTTTTTGTTGAAAAATTTCAAAAAGAGTTTTTATTTGCAGCTTTTTGTAATTGTGATTGTTACATTGTAAGGATTTATTTGATTTTTTTTTTTTTTTGTTTTGTCTCGTTTGGTTGCAGGGTCCGCTTCTATGGAGCATTGTCTTCATACGTTCGGCTCCATAGATGCAAGTTGTTATTGTGTTTTGGACTTGAGGCGATTACTTTATCTTCTTGTACTTCTTGCCCATTTCATCCAGGTGGCGTAGATTTCGTCTTTCATACGGCCATTGTCGGAGATCCTTGAATCGTTGCCCGACCGGCCGGTCG
>JABVXS010001124.1:0-18290 GCA_013365335.1 Madathamugadia hiepei | reverse complement strand
CAAAATTCTTTAATTGCTGGAGATCATTTGTCGGAGTTAAGTTTTGCTTTTGCCATGAAGAAGAAGAAGAAGTGTGTTTAGGAAAATGGACGAATAAGAAGAATACTTCCAGCCACCTTGTACAATAGAATGGCGGTTCTTCTTCATGGCAAAAGCAAAACTTAACTCCGACAAATGATCTCCAGCAATTAAAGAATTTTGTGACGACCGAGAATTCATTTCTGAGTTTAAGTAACTCACCATGACTTCATGAAAATATGAGAAATGCTGTTAGAATTAACAAGAATTGGTACTGCTAGAAATTAGCACGAATTCATTCAATGAATGAAAAAATTACTTTTCGGTGGCAGTTATGACAAGTTAAGATTTACATGCCAAGTGTTTTCTACCTTTTCTTCAAAATTTCATCCAATTATTCAGAAATGATTGAACGATCTCTTCAATGTTATGAAAACCTAGAACTTTGAGAAAAATTAGCGGAGATTTTGCAAAACTGTGTGCAATAAATTTACAACATCAGATGCATTTGGTCAGAAGCCGTATTAATTGAAAATTTTCGAAACTAATTTTATGATCTAAAATCTGCTAATCATATCAAGAACTTTATGTTGTAAGTGTCTCAATTTATTACTGCAGTGACATTCAAAGGTAACACCATACTTCTACCTCACCTGAGTAAGAAATGTCGTAGTATGACTAGCAGTTATTTCTCTAAAGTTAAGCATTTATTTGAATTTTTTCGCTTTTTTTATTCATCATGTATGACGTAAATTTTAGCTCTTTAAATAAATTAATTCACTTCCTTCTGTGTTGTTAAGTGATACTCACCAACACCAACGGATTTTATCTGTGGTCACATTTGTATTTGATTCTTAGCAGCCAAGAAATCCTTTCTGTTGTAACTGAATGAACTGGAAAATTAAGTGATGAGAGGCAAAGAAGATACGGATCACTTATTACCTGGTGATCAGTGTACGGAGAACTTGCAGAAAAGCTTGTTGGTGAGGCGAAAGACATTTGAGATAAGTGGCCCATTTATTTTTAAAGGAAGAAATTCGAACGATGCTTGTTTATGCTTTACTTTTTTGTTTTAAATGTGTACGAAATTTCCAACAGGTGATTTTTCCACACAATCTATCATCAGGTGGTTTACCTGCTCGGGCTTTGCTTCCGCAGTGTTACTCGCTTCAGCAAATACTTCCCATTCCCTTCCTGGTAGTTTTTCGGTTTCTGACTCAAAAATCAGTTCAAACGTACATCATAAATGAATTGTAGATTCTTCCCTCAGAGATAACAATTTCTTCGTCATCTCCGGCACTACTTCACCGTCCAATATAGAGTATGTTGTCTCTCTCTAGATATATGAAATGACTACTTGTCAGTAATCTAAGCACTTCATTTTGCTCGCAATCCAGACATCAACTTCAGTTCCCGGGATTCACAAACAGACAGTTACCTTGCAGAAATGAAACATGAGATCCGGACGGCAAACGACGTCCAGAGAAGTTTTGACGCAGAATTTTTGCGTCATTCAAAATTTTCAATTCAAACCAGTTCCTGGGATCGGTTCACAAACAATTTAGCATTTCTAGGAAAAAAGTATCTATTCATGAAAATTTAAAACGAATTACAATTACGAATTACGGATTTTGTTGGATTGTAACAAGCATAGCAGTTTTCATCTGAATGGAAAACATATTATTTCTTAATCTGAATGCTCATTTTGGCTTCACTATGTTTGCAAGTACTTATTCAGTTTTACGGCCCACGCCAATAATTGCAAACGCTCTCACTTGATCAGTGTTTCGTGCGTTGTGTCTTGCAAGTTTTCGAAATTGTGTCTTCAAGTGCAGAAACTTGATGCTAAAGCAGTGGATATTTTAGATATGTTTTTGATTTCAAAAATAGTACGCGGCAGAAGATTGTTACACGAACTCGAAGCTGAGACAGAAAAAAAAACAGGACAGGAGACTGCTGAAATAGATTCAGCCACGGCACTTCGGCAAACTATGCTTGCAACCCGGGCGGAAAAACCTATGGACGAGTCGACGCAGGTATGAGATCTATCAAACACAATGTTGCGGTGATGTTCTACAGTCAGATATGATAAGGATAATGCTTCCTTGAATGAGTTATACTGCAACATCAAATTCGGTTTAAAGAAATTTGCAGTCATCTTTCAGTCCAGAGCTGGACCATCCAGTGCAAATGTGAAATATCCAGTTGCCCCGCCTTCATCTCGCAGGTTTCAGTTTTTAAACGTATTTTACATTTCATTCACTACTGACAAATCTCTTGAGGCAACAAAACACTCAGTATTTTTTAAGGAGTAAAGCTATTTCAAAGCATAAATTTAAGAAGCGTTAATTGTTACATTAGTAAATTAACCTTTCTAAGGACTGACAGCATTCTGTGCTTTGGAATGTCCTTCTTGTTGTTGTGAAAGGTCTCAGAACAGACAAACATCGCATGTCAAGATTGGTTATTCAACCTCTTTCTGAAAATATAGAAGTCATTCCCTTGCACTTCCTTTGGCATCCAGGATTGAGGATTTTCAACCACCACAGTAAACCAAAGATCAATATTTATTCTTCTGTACAATTGATGTGAACTTTTTGATAGCGTCCGATTGATTTATGACAAAATTGTTTTGACAGCAAGTTTCTCTATCAAACGCTTTTACGATGATGCGTCCAACAACTGAACCATTCTCGCTTTCTGAAGTTGCAATCGGCAATGGCGAATGGCCAAAATTAATATTTGAACTTTTTTCTCTTTAAACAGAATTAACTTACAAAATGTTACGCAGTAGATATTCATCGACCGACAATGGACAATGAAATCTATTTTGAATTTGTGCATAGAATTCTGAATGCCGGGGATGAATTCTGCTAATTGTTGTTGTTTAGATGAGCTGAAACAAATTTTGCAGAGCTGGCCCACGTCCTTGAATATGAACTCCGAGTTTGATTTTAAGCTTATTATGCAACTTGAAGAGGTGTTTTGATGTAAAACATACTGTATTTATTTGTAATTTCTAATGAAGAAATTCTTCCACCGCCATGAATAACACTGCGTTTTCGTTTAAGGCGTAATTTTTCACTACTCATGATAAGTTGAAGGACCGTTCAATTCAACAGTAATATAAGTTGAAGGACCGTTCAATTCGAAGATTGCCTAACATCCCGGTTTCTCCTGTAACTTACAATGTGACTTCATTTCTGTTAATGTATAGCTCAGAGAAACAAATAAAGCTACTGCTTAGAAATAAACTTTCTGCCTCCATATGGCTCAACGATCTAAAAAACGAAGTAAATTTGTACAAATACACGGTTCATTCAACCTTGTGAAAGAACAGCTGTTTAGCAATAACAAAAATCTTCCAACCCCAAACCTATCCGATAATTAAAAGAATGCCTGTTCCATGATGGACTGCTGTGGAAGAACAGCTTCGGTTGTCTTTGTTTAGCAATAACAATCACCCATAATCTTTAAGTTCCATCAGTACCGTTGTAAGTAATAATTTTGTAGGAGTCCTTAACTGAGCAAGTTGTGTCTTCCAATCCCAAACCTATCCTATAATTAAAAGAATAAACTTGAGTTTTGTTATCAATTTTTTGACCTGTTAGTGATATCTATTATTATTGCTTTTGTGAAGTCCACACCTACTAATCCTACCTGATTTTAATTTTTAAAAAATTCAATGGATTGGTAACCTTGACCTTCATATATGTTTTAAAATCTCTTTAATCACAACAATTTATTTAAGTTGTCCTTGTTGCGAGCACAGATGTGAGTTACACTTCACCTTTTTGAGTTTTTTTTGCTGACTGAATGAGAATTAATTACACATGCTTCGACAACAAATCTTGGAAGTTAGTATGTCGTCAACGTATGCTTATTGCTTAATGAAGTTTAAGTCATATTGTTGTGATATCATAGAACATAGTTTTGGAAGACGAACCTCTATGAAGTCATTGTCAGAATACACAGAAACTTTTTACTTCATCTGCAAGGAGGGTCTCGCGAAAAGTAATAAATTAATTTGAGATTCGAGTGCAGTGAGATTGAATTGGTCCTTGGTTCGATTTCCGTATTTCTTTCCGCAATCAGGTTAATCATCTTTGTTTGTTCGTACCTGCCCGAGCTTCTGTTCTAGCAAGTCCACGTTTCCAGGTAGAATATAGGTCAGTGTCAGGTATTGAACCGTGACACTGCAGTAGAGCGATTGGCTCCGAACTTTCGGTAGTGGACCGTTGCTGTTCAGTTGGTTTCTTGGGACGTGGTAGAGTAAAGTGGTGAATTATATAAAGATTATAGCGAGCTTGGACAGGTACTCTCAGACTTGGGCAATTAAATCTTTATTCTGTCAAAATAATAAACAATGACGAGTTAGCAATAGCGAATAAAAAGTATAAAGAACATGGCGAATAGTAAATGTGTTTGTGGTAAATCCAAGGTAGTTGTGAAGAATTGTTGTCGGAGCAATAGAAATAGTCGTCGATTCCTGAAGTGAACTGTTAAACACACGCACTCGGAGGTACAATCCACTGTTTATATACACATCCTTCCATTGACGTGGGCCGAACAGATCGCGACACATCGTGCTTGACCTGATGTCAGGGGAGAGTATAATAAATTGGACATTTTTGGCGTCTGATGACCTTGGCAGGAACTACCATCGCCATTTTGGCGACAGAGGGTATTTACTGCTGTGACGGATGAACATGATAAAGTTATCATTCCCTTTCCTAGTTATATTCAGAAATATTCGAAAAGCTGATCGAATCCTAAACGGAATATATATACGGCATCGCGGTGCTACGTTAGGTAATCCAGTTTTGGAGCTCTGATCCTTTTGATGATTATGCAACATGGCAAATTACTAGATTGTTCATTGATGTATACCAGGATGTGCTTGCAGGAAGGTCATCATGCAGGGAAGAGATTCCTCATTACCAGATGGATCCGAAACAGATTTAGACATAGAAGAGCTGACAATGCCGTCGCATTTGCGTAGATCATCCAGTATGCCAAGTGTATCTGGTCCTCTTATCAGTAAGTTAATTTTTTCATTTCAGTACAAAAGCTAATTTTATTCAGTTCAAAATTTAATTTATTTTGCATGTACTCATCCATCCCTTTTCATTTAATTACTTTGTAGGACCTATTTTAAAGCATTATGATTATGACTCGAGACTGAACCGACTCCAAAAGCGATTCCTTCGTTTCACGTGGCATCGTTTACAAACCAATAATGGTGGGAAAAGAGTTGAAAATGTGTTCGAAGAGGTTACAAATGTTTTTATCGGCATCATTTCCTGATAATTTTGACCTAATTTTGAATAATGCGAAAATGATCGAACAAATTCAAACTTGGACTAGCAAGCTAAAATTAATTGTAAAGGTATTGCAGATAATCAATGGGAGGTGCTCCCTGCAAGCCTCACCTGTTACGGGGTTTTTACTCATTATTTTTGCTTATAATCATTGTTGGCAAGTTCAGTATTCTTTCATAAAAGTCTGAATTATTTGGTTGGTGTTGCAATTTATCATTTTCAAAGGACAAAAATTGAGATTTCCGCAAGTAACTTAATCACACACTCCGATTTTTGCTTTTCTTGATTCCTAATCATTTCTCCTTCTTCCTCCCGATCAACATGGATTTGCTTTGATTTGGAGTGCACCTTTAATTAAGGAAGCGAATCAATGTCTGTTTAGGTCTACGACCGTCTTCTAAGGCAATTTCCCGGAATCTGGGAAATGTTTACAACAAGGACCTTTTTGTCTGCAATGTCACGCAGCGAAATGGCAACACCGAGAGATCATGCAAAGGTATGCTGGAATTATGCCGAAACCAAACTCAAATTTTTTGATTAAACGTAGTTGGCAAAAGTTCGGCCGTTATTGGTCGAAGTTTTTTCAAAAACATTTCATCTTTTTTCTAAATCAAAGTTTCCAAAATTTAAATTTTCAAAGCAAAAAAAAAAATTTTAGGAGACAGTGAAGTTGATAGGTTATGCAATTAAGAATCTCGAATTAAGCGACAAGGAAAGGTACGATACAGGCGGCGACTACGATCCTTTCTTGCTTGGTGATTTCAACATATAGGAATTATTATTCCGCCATAAGAGTTGATGAGTTTGTTATTAAGGTCAGGCAGAAAGATAAGCAAAGACTAAAATAAGGTTAACATGCCCTTTAAAAGAACCCAAAATATAGCTTAAAAAGTCAGTCCTATGAAAATTCAATTCTGAAATTTGTATGAAGTATTTTTCAATTGTATTTCTTATTATTCATTTCAAATTTTTTTAACTTCCTTTGCTTGTAGGCAAAACACATGGCAGGCTTCGACCGTATGGTTTCCGAGGGAATTATTGGGAGAAACTTGGCGAGATTATTGTTGACGTAGTACTAGGGCAAGAAGCGATTCGAGACCTTCCTGGTGCCAGTCAAGCCTGGGTTATATTCACTGCATGTCTTGTTGATCAGGTGCTTTGTATTTGAAAGTTTCATGATCAGAGATCAAATATGAAGAACAGTGAAATGTATTTTAGTAAGTGAAAAGCTCTTTCTATGAGATCTCTGTTACTGTGCACTCTCTCATCAGTTCCATTTGGTTGCAGTAGTCCAGTTGAAGACCTATAGATGGCAATTACAGTTAGATGAGTGAGGTAATCGATATGGCAATTACAGTTAGATGAGTGAGGTATTCGATAGATGGCAATTACAGTTAGATGAGTGAGGTAATCGATAGATGGCAATTACAGTTAGATGAGTGAGGTAATCGATAGATGGCAATTACAGTTAGATGAGTGAGGTAATCGACTTAGGATGTCAGGTAATCAAAAGTCAAAGAATAAGTTATGAAGTACATTTGTTGCAAAATAGCAATAACACTGAATAAATCAATGCCCACAGCTGAGAGCTGGGTTTGACGAGAGCAAAAGCGGTCTGGCACCGATAACTGGAGCGCCCTCCCAGAAATTCAGCTGTCGTGACACCAGTTCAGACAACACCGATGGTCATCACCAGCACACGTTTCGACCAACAAATACAGCTTGTTACCCATCAGTAAGTCACATTCCTCTAATATAAAAAAGAATAAATTTTTGTTTGCAGCACACCTTCATCATTTTTGTTGATACCTTTTGATCGGAATGCTCAAGCTTTCGTCTGGTACCACATGAACCAAAAACCACTTGTAAAAATTTATTACTCTATTTCAGTGCTATGTAAGTCAATCAATTTCGCCAGAATACGTTCAGATAGAAACAGTGCGAGAAAGTGCAAATCAAACTTCCGATTCAGATTTACAGCAAAAAGGTGGAAGAAGAAATCATCCCGGAGCTGTTACAGAACATGAGAGCTCAACATTTCGAATTAGGCGATGTTCAGCGCGATTCTTGACAAACAGGAAACACTTCAAAGGTAAAATTTTCAACAACTAACCGTGAAACTTTTCCTCATCGTGAAACTTTCCACCTTCATAAGTTAAAAATATGAGAATTTGTTTCGTCACATTCCTTTTGTCAGAAAAATATGCCATTAAATTTTACAATCCATTATCAACTCTCATCAATTATATCACCACTAGAGGATAGGCTTAGGTAAGTGCAATCGTAATATTCACATGAAGTTTAATTATCACAATCATCTTGATGGATTTATTCATCCTTATACATTACAGATAACATCATCATGCTAATTCTTTCAGAATTCGAATGACACTCAGATACTCAATGCGGAATAGGTAATGAAAGAATAAATTTACAAGAATTGATTCATTCTAACTTAAACAACATTATTTTTTGTGCTTTTTAAACAATTACATTTTTATGCAACCCAGAAACTCATTAGACCGGATTGTTCTTTTCTTCTTGTCATGAGGTTCATGAGAACTACGAATTTTTAACTTTTATTGACGGTGTCGCTAAATAGCTAAGCTAAATCACAAGAGTCATATTGGCGCCGCAATGTCGGAGTTATGATGTGCTCCTGCCAAGATTACCACGCGCCACGATGTCAACTTTATGATATATTTCCACCCGCAAACTGGTCAAGAATGATGTGTAGCAATGTGATTGGCCCATGACAACGGATTCAGGTGTATATAAACAATGGATTGTAACCAGAGGATGCTTATTGTTCATCGTTGTTCACTCAACAGATCGACAGTTCAACCAGTTTACGACAGGAATCGACGGTCGCAACCAGTTCTACTTCAACTTCCACTACTTTGGATTGTCATCTCCTTATTTACTGTATTCGTATTCCTAACCCGTTTTATTGTTTATTATTGTACCCAAATAAAGATTTAATTACCAAAGTGTGTGGAAGCAATAAACTCTACACGGAAGTCGTACGCAGAACCGTACCAGTATATATTCAAAAGAATCAGACGAAGAAACTCCACCAGGTGGAATATTCGTCTCTACGAAGATGTTCGAAGGTCCGGATGGATATTCGTAACAACCTCTAAGGAAAAAAGGTCCTTAGGTACAAATCAAAGAAGAACAATATCGTTTTCACACCAGTATCGGAGGCAATGGACTCAACGAACTGTGCCTACAACGAGAGAGGACGCTATTGTTCTCACATAAGATATTGTTATTCTTGTTATTATGTTCCAAGCAAACAATAGACAAGGCAATATAACTTGGTGGACAAAGTTTTAACGAGAAATTCAAAGCCTGCAATTATGTCGTAGAATGTTCATCTTACGGATTTAAAGAAATAGAGCTAATCTATTTCACAATCGGAATCATTTCGGCTATCACTCACACCTTTCCTGAGTCGATGTTCGACTCAAATCATTGAAAAATCATCAAATTAACCAAAAAAAACGCTAAACTGAGGAGCGTATGTGCACTTTTGCCAATTATGCTTTTTCCGATTATTTCAAAGTTAAGCCTAGCAAACAAAACAATATGGCGAACAAGCCCTAAATATCAAAGCATGAAATATAGATTGTGGAGTGCAGTGATTAAGTGAACTTTAAAAGTGACAAGCGGCATTTCTGATATGTCCACTTCCACAAATATCATTCTTATCCCGATGATGTGTTGTAAATTCATTTTTGAATTCAAATCAGCAGAGTTTGAGAAGCAATTAAACGAAAATGTGATTTACAGTTCATTCGAGGTGTAACCATGATTGACATTGCTCAGATAAATCATAGGCGGAAGAAGTCAATATTATTGGTCAAAACTAGCTGATTGAAAAGCTGCATGGAATGATAAAATCGTACAAGTCATGCGACGGCCGCATAGTTCACGGAATATTTAATTGTTCTCTACGCTGGTAAGTTGAGATTCGTTTCATATTCTGCCAACTTGTTTTTAAATTTTCTTGCAATATCGGGGAGGTATTCTAATGTTATCAAACTATTGAAACCGCAAGTGCTAAAGTATACAATAGTTAACTTCATTTATTCATCCAGTGGGTAGAAATAACTCATTCGAAATCTGTCAAAAAACTTTATATGTTTGATGTATTTTATTGGAATCATTTCGTACCTTTTGGTCTCACTCCTCAATAAAGTAAATTTATTTTAGATGCTGGACTACTGGCTGCAAAAACTTAATTACTTATCGAGAAAAAGTTTCGAAATGTGGCAGCAAGCGATTCGCGACAGTGCTGAGCATGTGCTCCACTGTGGGTTTAACGTTGAAGGCTCATTTTCAATGTTTTCAACGGTTACCTCTCTTTGCAGTGGGTCTGATAGTAAAACAAGGTGGTTGGAGATCAGTGATGCAGTATCCATCCAAGATTAGACATAAATCATCAAAGCAATCACAAGTAAATTCATCGATTTAAATGCTAGAGGTTAAAGATTCTAAAGATCTTTATTTTTTTATCTCTCATGCTCTTTCCAAAATCATAACTTATACGGGTGAACAAGAAAGCCATTTTAGAAACTTAATACGCATGAATAGCTAGCGTGCTGTCTCTGGTAACATTCATTCATAGTACTTCCAGATGACCTGAAACGAAACGCAGGAAAGAGTGGTCAATTCTTAACCATATCTTCCAACTTTGAAACAATATCTGTTTGAAATAACGGTGGCATCGTTTTTCTTCACTGAAGCTTAATTCTCTTCAAATTATCGTCTTGGCTATTGTTAGATATTTGTTATTCACTTGAATTGGTCTAAAAATAACCTGAACCATCTCTGGATGAGCCATGTGGCACTCGTAATTATAGCCAACAACGTAGCAACCAGCATACTTGTGAGAACTACGAAAAACGTATTGCTTACACACACTTCCGGCTTGCTTAGCCTTAATCGATCACTAAGTTCATCTGAAAGCTGCCAACTTACAATTAATTGACACAAAACAGCTGGGATCCTCAAGAGTTGTAATTATGCATGCAAAGTATGAATGTCAGAAAAGATTTGGAAAACGAATTTATTCACTACATAATTCTACAGCTGAGGTGTAAACTACGATGTAGCGATCACAAAAAAAGTTCGAACTAATTTTTCAAAAAAAAGTTATGAAACTCATATCACCTGTGCCCTCATCATCAGCATCTAGCACATAAACCGGTTGCGATATTAAATCACCATCAAAGATAAGCTTTGGATTCGGAAACACCGGCGAACGCATTTTGCGCCGTTTCTTTAAGTGGACCTATAATTTTGCTACATGCTGTATTAAAAAATACCCTGCTGAAAAAGTCACCTGTTTTCGGAAATCTTTGAACGTGAATGTCCAGTTCCACCCAATTCCCTTTTCCCAGTGCTACTCTAAATTTATCTGTCAACATTAATGGAAATTTCGGATGTTTTATACCATAATTATGAGGAGATCCAAACCACGAGTGGATTATTGATGGATTTTTATAAGTGCAGAAATTTTGAAAAGTAAACAGGATTTGCCAACTTACGTCAGTGACATTGTTCGCTTTTATTGTGTGCCGAACCAAAGAATCACCTGTTGTAACGAGCACGCTCGTTTCTTTTTTTTCGACGACACACATCGGCGGCTGCAATTCCGGATTTTCTCAACAGTAATCAGAGTATGAAGAAAGAGATGTTGTAAATCAGGATTGATATAACATCATTACTCGTAAAACATCCGGTACATTTCCTTTCAAATATGCCTTGGAATATTGAGTAGAGTGAATGTTCTCAGTGGGAAAGAGTTGCCAAAACTTTAAGATATGTACAGTACTTGAAAGCAAAAAGGTGACTTACGGTTATACCAACGCAGCCACCCTCATCTTTGACACACAGTCGAATTTGACACTGGAATTGAACGATTACCCGATCGGCGAATTTGAATACCAATGATTCGCGATATGCCATGTTGAGAGACTCAACATACGTAGGGTCACCCAAAACTGTTCTGTCTGTATGACACCTGAAACTTGGGATCTGATCAAGATTGGAACTTCAAGTGCGGAAGGTAAGACGAGACATTAAGTCCATATTGTGACTCTAATCAGCTGATTCCACAAGACATACCCACTTTCATCTATGATAACTTGCTTTTCCCCTTGTCCATCTTCCACATAACAATTGTGCACCAACAAGCCATAGACATCTGAAACAAATTAATTAATCTACCTGTTTTCTGGATTAAAAATAAGAATATTTTGTGCTTTCGGTGAAAAGAAGAAAGCTACCAGAAAGACATTCCCATCGATGAACAATCTGATCACCAACTCTTGCGTACTTCAATACGGGCCCATCGATTTCTTCCCTCCGAATCGTGTAGACACAGTTCGGAAACGGATAATCGTATTCCAATGTTTGTGTCGCTATCGCACTGCAAAGAATTGTAACAAATTTGCAAAATTTAAAACACTTGACCTAACAATCCCACAGACTCAAACAAAATTTTTTTAAATTAAAAATTCGATAGAAGCATGATTTGGAAATATTTTCTGCCGGACACCTGTATCGCTTTTTTAAATCACTTTCCAATGTTTCTATTTCGATTCAGCCAGTCACTGATTTCTGTACAGTTATATATTTCAATTGAGAGTTAGACGAATGTGAAACTATCTATTCCGGTAAGCTAGAAGACATTCAGCTGCGATCTCTCATTGAACCACAGAAAACGAACCTTACTTCGATTGCAGAAGAAACTGCACGTACGACCTCTCGATAAAAGCATCTGATGTGAAAAGCTCGGTCAAGTTTCGTTATAAATAACTGAAATCATTGTTAGGGGTATTCGACGTGTCTTATGACAACAAGAAGTCAGGGAGGAGTGGACCTACCGGATGGAAACTGATAACAAAAATTGTCGAGAACTGCATGCCTTCCGGTTGAATCTATAATCAAGTGAGAATCATGCCATCTTAAAGAAATTGAGTTGACGGAATGAATTTTGAATTCTAAAGTTGCAATTCAAACTGTCATACCATTCGCTGTCGATTCATATCGCACTGCCCATGACTTAATGTAATACCGCCTACTGGGTTTCTGCTGTCCAAGACCGTTTTGCCATAATCAACTCGACAGCTCGGATTGCTATAGTGACCCTTTACGAATACTTTACCTAAATATCACCTTAGATTATCGTTGTCTTTTAGCCAAATAAATATTTGCAAGCACTGAAAGAGTGACCCATCCCACCATAAAATTTTACGATTGTCATCACATTCATTGCATATCACAGCAATGAGAAAAAAATTAATTGATTCCAAAAATTATTTGGACGAGAAATGGACAATAAGGAAATGAGAAGTAAACGTAGATGAATCGGCTCAATAGTAAATGCATAGATGAAAGGCAAGAATGAATAATAATTAATGCCTAAAGAATACAGAGATGTTAAACTTTACCTTGAAATTCTCGTTTAGTCTTGAATGCTAATTCGATAGTTTCTGGATTACACTTTATTTCAGGCAATCCAATCAAACCATTGTCGATGTCGACCATTAAACCTGTCTACAGCAAAAAAATTACTTGACTTGGGTAGTATTAGCGACCGAAGTAAAGCAACATGCAAGCTCAAATTATTTCAAGGATTGGAATTGAACCAAAACTTAATGTTTTTTATTCAATAATATTTTTTTTGCTGGTTCCAATCCCGCAAATAAATTAGTAAAGTTGTCGAATTTTTAGAAACAAAACTTTAGGAATCAGCAGATTCGAAGAAGCAAAACCACTGCTTCAAACCACAGTGCCAGTCAGCAATTTCTCATCATTTTTGAAATTTTGAATGAAGAAAATCAATTTCATTTTTCGAAGACGAGGAAGAAAAGGGTTTCATGGCTGCGGATATTTCCTCCAAACATCAATGATATGGAGGGATCTCACGGTTTGCTCATTCCTCAATTCAACCAGTTTCAACCACAGTTTTTCAAAAATTGGTTTGGTTAATCAAAATGATAATTAGTTGTGATGCTTCGAGAATAAATTTCTGATTCCTTCGATCTACCCAATACTGGTTTAACTGCGTCCATTTTCATACTCACTTCAAATCAAAAAAAGTTTGTATTTCCCGAAGAAGTTTGTTCCATGGCTGCTACCTAGAACTCTACAAAAGCACCAATTAATCATCGAAAAAGTTCTTTTTTCCTATTCTGGGCAGTTAGTTACATCTAACTGATATTGCTCGGAGTAGATTGAATATTAAGGTTCGAATTAAAATCTAATTTCAAGTGAACGTAGAAATACAGTATCTAATTAGAAGAAGTAAAAGTAATGGACATACTTTAAATGATTTGCAAAGGACGAACCATAAGGAATATAAAAGCCTCGGGAAGTCGTTTCTCAGAAGCATTTCAAATTTCCCGCTTCTTCTGCAATAAATTTTTAATTTCAAATAGCAAATACGCCTTTGATGGACGTTGTGTCGTTTTAGCAGTTAAAGGGAAACTGGAAGAAATCAGACGTGGAACATATGCGGAGATTTGCATATTATTCAGCAAATCCTATCGTACTTGGAATTTCACATCCGAAATAAATGACTCTCAGAAACTTTCAAACAAAATCAGTTGTATTTGGAGTGTGCGAAGCATTTATTGATTGATGAATTACGTTTAAGGATTATATCTTTATGAACTGCACCTCTGTTAATCCAAAGGAAACAGAAATGATCAAAATCAAATTTCTATGGATTAAGAAGACTAATGAACAAGGCTGAAAGGATGTCAAAAGGAAATTAAATTCCAAACGATTACACTAAGTATATTCCTTCTTTGCTTCAGCTATACTTCATGCCTTGCTCTATCAAATATTACAAGCTTATCATTTAAGGAATCAAATTGTCCATGTGGCAAAAACTTTTCATTTTGTATCTGAGATTTTCCAAACTGCTACCAATCCGTTGTTTTCTTATTGCCTCTTCATGACCTTCCAGATAATTACTGCTAATTGATTAAGTGTGAACTTTGACATACTATTTATTCTGCGACAAACTGCCCGATCAAATCATTGCAGTCAATCTTCGATCGAATGATTATAAACCATGCAGGAATCTGTTTTTCCATTGTAATTCATGTTGTCAAAAATCTAATCAAACTGTACTGGAACGGCTGTTAAGACAGCATATCAACTAAACATCGTGAAAAGAAACTTTTCCAGTAATTCTTCAGAATGCCAAACGTAAAATATAAAAAATAAAGTTTTTAAGTGCACGGGGTTTTCAGAAAAATTTTTATCAAAGTTCGCCGATTCCAGCATTTTTCCTGCGATGCTTGATTTTCATGTCGAAAATAGGTGGAAAAGATAAACAATAAGGATTGGATCTGAGCTATCGTATTTGGATGAAAGTTCAGAAGTCAGGTCAAAGCAAAAAGGACACAAAATGTGTTCTTCCAAGACTGCACCCAATTATTTAAAAAAATTGAAGAAAATTCATTTACAGTCAGAAAGAGTTGGGCTATCTAGCATTTATAATCAAAATTGAACGAATGAAAGTTCTGCAAGTAAGAAGCCATACATACCTTTGACCGATGGTCACACATTTACCACACGTCAGATGAAACAGAGTGGGATAGCTTCTGTCAAAGAGAGTTAGTTGTGTCATAGCGTTGACAGTATTGCTTTCCTTTCCATTAAAAGGATATGGACAATAAATCACAAGAACCTAGCCATGTTGATAGATGTAAAGCTGCTTCGTAATTGATCATACCATAAATTTATTTGGCACAAGGCCGTTGAAAACATAACTACCTTCATTTGAAATTTTGGTGCAAGACCGCCTACAATTGTATATATATTATCTTTGTTCAACTTTCCGGTGAGCCATCTTTATAAATGCATTTTTTTCTGCAACACGAAACCACTTTCACCAGTATGAACGAAGAGATCAATCATAGTCTGATTTGACAATTTTATATTAATGGGTGGGACTGTGACGGCTGTGTATTTTTGCTGTAGATTAATTCTCTGAAAGTTGGCTTTATAAGGTCATTTTAAAACATGAACTGATCAATAATTGACAAATCGTTTGTTCATTGAACCTTCCTTTTCTCTCTTCAGAGGAAGTTGAATTTATGAGGTTGAAAATGAATAAAAATTAGTGAAATGAATTATATTTTTATACGGTGGCAAGACTGTCTACAGTTTTGAAGCAAGAAGATGAGTGGTTGTAGAGTTTAAATGTGCACGAGTAAATGCTGTGATTCTATCCATCTTCCCCTACATTCTAACTTTCTATCACTTGAGTGTTTTTTCTTTTAACGGAAAGAGCGAAAATTCTAAGCAGCATTAGTACTTAATCAAGTAATTTCAAATTTGTAAAACCAATTCACAAAAAAAATTGATTTTTCTGCAGTATATATTTGATGAGTAACGAAAGATGCTAACATCTACCACCTGTAGACACAGAAAAGGAAGTTCATACCGAAGGATCTTCTGTGCATACAGAATTTACAAATCATTCAGAGATTCTTTCGCTGAATTTATTCAATGAAGTTTTTTAGTATGTATTTTGAGATATTTGTAAAGACCAAGTCCGGTCGCAGATTTAACTATTTCTAATTCTGTTTCTTGCTATTTAAATGTTAAACAATGCTATGAATGCTCTCGAGAAAAAGTTCACACAGAAGTTTATTGTTTCAATGACTTATGATTATTCTTTGAAGTTGCATTATTCAAGCTCAGAAAGCATTTCATATTTTGGCTTTATTTGGCCTCGAAAAATTGTCCGTGAAAATTTTTGAAGCAATCTATTATCGAATCATAATGATAACACAAATAAAGAGAAAGATCATACACAGCATGAGATTTTTGGTTGGTAAGTAATTATTAACTCACGAGGGACAAAATGACGATGTCCTTGAGATTGAAAAAAATATAAGAAAAAATTAATTAGCAGAGGGCAATGGAATCTTAAAGTTCACTTAAGACAGGTGTCATCTTTCATAAATGCACTTCTCTTGCTCGTTTCGACAAATTATCACCATCGCAACAATACACACATTAAGGTTTATCATCAGTTTCGCACCGCTACTTCTACCATTGGATAGCTCAACGTGAAAAGGTTATCATGTCGAATGACAAACATTTCCTTCCTTCCCATTTTTTGCTCACTTACTCATCTCAGTGGTTTTGCATGAAAGAGTGAAGACAGTATGGACCGATAATAAGACCTAACCGTGTCTGGTGAAATGAACTTCATGCAACACATGGAAACAACGATAACTTCTACAATCCAAATTTTGTTCTAACTGAAGCTAATGAATATATGAAAGCAAAAACAAAGGAAAAACATACAAATGACAACTGCCGGAGAACTTTGTACTGTGATGCTGAAGTAAGATCCACAAAAAAGTAACGGTTCAAAGAAGATTTGATAGATTCATATCCTCACACCTGCAGGTAATAGGAAGTCTTGGGGTTATTACCTCTAAAATACCACTACAGTCCCAAGAGTAAGAGGTTATGATGACTGAATATGAAGAACGAGAGCATTTTTAATGGAAGTGTCAAGGTAGGCATTTTAAAGGGAACAGCTTAGCGTAAAGATGGAGAGGAGAAGGCAAGACAGGCAAAGAACAGAATGAAGGCATATTTCTGAGAGCCACAGAATAGTGTTTTGTTGCAGCAGAAAATTATAAATGTTCAATTGTGTGGAGGAAAGGAAGGATTGAGAGTGAATAAAGGAGCGGAAGACGAGGACCCGGACCAGCAATTCAATCTCCAATTGAAGGAGGCTACTTCGTCGTTGGCTGCCGATAGTTGCAGAGTGTCATGGTGTCGGGTCACTGTAAGGTACTTGAAGTCCAAGTACACTTATTAATGTATCTGTTATATTGAAGTAATTGATCCAAGGAACCATGCATGCATTGTTCCTTTTATATTGAAACACCAGGAATGGGCCGTCGAGAACTCTTTTCAAAAACTTCAGCAGTTAGGGACGTATTAATGATTGTAATTAAAGAAACATGAAAATCAGACTAACTCATAGACAAATCATTTTTCATTCCTTTTGAAGTCACGTGCAGGAAGGGAACTGATTTGTTTTTTATGATTTTTTGGTGAAACACTTTGGAGATAGATTTGGATGAGAGAATCTGATGAAATGGAAGAGTTAGGGTAATAAGAGTGAGTCAAGGCTTAATTCGAATATCGGAGTGCTGAACACCCAAACACGGACAAGAGAAGCGAGGCTAAAAGCAAAGTTATAATCATCATCCATCAACGTATTGATCATTTAAAATTGCGAATTTGAAGGACACCTGAGAAATTATATTACATTCAGTAACAACCATCTTATCGAGCGTTTGGATGAACATTGGCAAATTGATGTGGGCAATTCAATGCGAAGGCTTCCATTCATTTCAATAAACTTGAGTGAAGTATTTCTCATTAAATACACTGTGAGGATTTGTTCCACAGCTATTGTACAGAAAATAGATAAGTCTTTTTCTGTTAAGAGTTGTCGAATACTTGATGAGGAATATATGGATACAGATATTAATACTGCCTATCTTCCAGTAGACAGTGTGACTTTTCCGCAGTGTAACGCACGCAAGCAATATGTATGCAGATATTGCTGTGTAACGCGCGTAAGCGAAAATTGTTGTAGAGTGAACAAGCGAGAACCTCCAACTTGAGTAATTAAGAAAACAAATACTTACAATGAACGTAATAAAAGATACGTTAAGAGAAATAGTAAAAAACGCAATTATAAGAGAACCAAATCCCAACGCCACCGGTTAAAGTTCAATAAATAAATGGTTGAGTAGGAAAGTAGGGTATTTAGACCAAAAGTGGGGGAAGATTTTGTGGATATAGCTTATGAGTTGTACAATGTAACTGACTTATAGATGAGTTGCCTGCAGTCGGCTTTTGGTTAGGTCAAAGATTAGTTTTTTG
>JABVXS010001123.1:0-18292 GCA_013365335.1 Madathamugadia hiepei | reverse complement strand
CATACCTGGGGATTGAACCCTTCTATGTGCATCATATCAATCTCTCGACATGCAGATTAATCCATTAAACTATGAATCCGACTGCTTTATTCAATTAAAAGTTTGTAATAATTAATCTCTAAATGATTTAAGCAACCTCAAATCTATTTCCGAAACATATCCACAATTTTAAGACAAAATGAATTACAAAAAAAAAGAAATATTTCAAAATGATTTCAACTTTAAAATAATTTGGGATAAATGAAATTGTACAATTTCCCCTGCACGGTTTAAATCCACAAAAGTTTTGCTCTCTTCATGAACACTCTCTCCTGCATCTTGCTCCAGATGAATTCTCGCAATTCTTATTTCTTTTTCATTATTATTGATGAACACTCTGCCATTCCTAATTATCAACTCAAAGAACCTGACTTACCTGATAACCTTGCGGTAAATCAGGATAAAGATAATTTTCCCAGTCATTTATTAAAACCTTCGCTAGAAACAATAAAACAAACTTGTGCAGTTATCAAAGGTAATTAATTTACTTCCTGCTCGAGCACATTCATTCTCTAAACATATCATTCATATTCAAGACGAAAAAGACCTACACATTTGGCTTAATCCTGAAAATACAAAGAACATCATACTTTCTATGAGTACCTTATAAGTATAAACAAAACGCAATGGGAGCTACAAAGAAGACGGATTCATTTTATTTAATGAAAAAAAGCAAATTTCAAAGGATTATAATTTTCTTTGATTAATGCTAAAATGAAATTAACAAAATAGCTATGCATAAAAATCACTGGTAGAATTTTTAGCAATTTCATAATTTAGCATGATAGATTTTGTTTGATAGTATGCAAAAAGTAAAAAAAATAAATAAAAAATTTATCAATCGATCAAACAATGTTCGATACATAATTTGAAGTCTTGCAAAATTTATTTCAAAAGTTCACAAATTTTTTTTTTTTTCACAATAATTATTTGAATCCTTCCATGAATTTCTGCAACGTTGCAATTTTTGTTTTTGTTTTTTCAATGTTTGATAAATTTTGATGAAACGAATTGTAACTTTTTAGCTGTTTAAAAGCTGTTTTTTTTTTAAACGAATCAAACAAACTTTGACTTTTCCCTCCTAATGTTTCTTTTTTCGTTTTTTACGCTTTTTCACTTTTGGTGCAACATCCGCCGGTAATGTAAATATTAATACATTACCATTTGTTTCAAAATTTGTTGCTTTCTACAAATTGAAATAGAATGAAAAGTAAAAATTTTCATAGTATTTATCAAATTTTTTTAAATTAGTTGACAAAAAAAAAAAATGTGTATGTGTGTATGTGTGCATGTGTATGTGTGTATGTGTGTGTGTGTGTCTGTGTGTCTGTATATGTGTGTTCTAAAAATACTTCATTAATAGTGATTGAACTAAACTTCAAAAAATAAAATGAAAAATTGGCAAAAAATACGGTAAATGATTAAGTAACAATTACAGCCATTTATAATTAATTAACTGTCATCATTTCCACTGATTCCTTGAAACAACAAAACACTTACATACAAAGCATCCCAATTCAATTCAACTTTTTCATTTTGTTCCACTAACTGTCCATATCGCTTTTTGATTTCATCAATTTTAGCAACAAACTCCTCATCCGCTACATTTTTCATAATCTAAACGAATTGGAATTTCACGAATTTATAAATTCTTCCTTATGAAATTTGGTGTAATTTATGCGATAAACTACTGATTCATGCCTCAGGCAAAATAGCAAAAACAATAATAATGATTAAATTGCTATTAAAATTTAATTTCATCCTATTAATTGATTAATTTATTGATTGAAGGAGAGAAAAAAAAACAATATACATACACCAATTTCAGGTTGTCCTGTTTTCCATTTATCTGGACCAAAAATATCAACATTATTGTCCATAAAAATGAACAATGTCTAAAAATAAATTACAATTCAATAATTGCTTAATGAATGTTTAAAAAAAAAAAAAATGAAATTTCAAATGTTATGCCGGATTCGAATTGTTTGCAAATTGTTACATTTCAAACCTTATATTTTGGATCATTGCAATCAGCAATTTCCATTGTACCAGGTTTTATTTCTGGTAATGGTGCATCATTGATAGCTTTTTGAATTTCAACAGGATTACGTCTTTGTTCCTCATCAACGTTTACTTTCATCAAATTTGGTTGAAGCATACGCAATGATTTATCCTAACGTAAATTCAAATATTTGTTATATTTTACAAATGAAATGAAATATAGCTTATTTAAAAAACTTTTTTCATTTCAAAAATTTGCTCTTTTTTTGGTTGCAGGGTCCGCTTCCTGTGGAGCATTGTCTTTGGAGCATACGCCCGGCTCCTTAGATGCAAGATGTTGTTGTTGTTGTGTTCCATTTCCCTTGTCATTGTGTTTTGCATTCAGGGCGATTAAGCGATTTCTTGTTGGTTGTACTTCTTGCCCATTTCATCCGGGTAGCGTAGAATACTTTTTTCATACGGCCATTGTCGGAGATTGTTTAGCCAAGGTATTTGCAATTGTTGCATCCCATTTCTCATGCTACTATCTCTGCCCAACCGTCCCGTCGTTTATTACATTCGTTAACAAAATTCATTATTTGCAGTTTATTTTAGGATTGCTAACATCCTTATGGTCAGTTTTATATAAATTTATTAGATGTGATTATTAGTTTAGAATTTAAAATGCGAAAAATTTCGCTCCAACAAAATCATTTTTTAGTTTTTCATTAAATCGAATATGAATTTTACCTTGGTAAATTCCAAGATAAATTAAAATCTTACTTCTCTTCCGCCATCCTTCTTTTGCTTTTTCGATTCATTCCGCGATGATTTCAATTTTTGTGATTCTAAGTAAAATACATATAAGGTATGTATGAAACCTGTCTTTCTAATTAACAATGCTTTTTTTTTTTGGTATTTTCAGAATTCATTAAAAAAAAAGTTATTTATGATATTTATAAATTGCATTATTAAAAGGTATAACTGACAATATCTGTTCTCCTTTTTTTCAGAAAAATTTTAGTTTTATTTGACGGACAAGTTGTCAGTCAAATAAATACCACTTATTAAAAGTGATTAATTAACGTGGAACTAAAATGGATAAGACGCTATCAGTGATCAAAAAACTGGAAATAGCCGATCAATTAAAATAGCAACGTCAAATTTTTTTTTAAATATAACCTTCTTGTTGCTGTTTTAGCTTGACCTGAAATTTTACACTTAACAATGAATAACGAGAGTTGTTGATAGAAATTCATTTTGTTAATTTTTTACTTTTGAAAAATACGACAATAAATTGGAATTGAAAAAAGGCTCAACAAATTTCAAAACTTTCATTTCTTCATAAAATTGAATTATGAGAAAAGATCAAAAACCTTTCCGCTTTTTTGCTTATGTTTTTTGCTTGATTGTTTCGATTTCTGAAATTATAGAAAACGGTAAATTTTTGGCAGTAATTTTAATTTTATGAAAATAATTTTGACTATAAGTAGCAGTCTTAATTTTGGATAAATTAATCAATTTTGAAAAACAAAATTTCAATCTTAAAATGAAATAATTAATAGACAATAATTTCAACTAAAATATTTGCATGGCAATCTCTGGTGGTGCATTTTGAAATATTTGTGAAACGATAAATTTAAAAATTCACCTTTTTACTACCACCAAAAATAGTGTATGGTAAAAATACAATGGTAAACCATATTAATTGAATGAGTAGTGCAAACATTGAAGCTAAAACTGAAAATTGAAATACTTGAAAACAAAATGATTAAATAAATAAGTCTTTCAGTTGCAATGATAACAACAACAACAACAACAATGAAACTTTATTGAGAATCATCAATTTGCTCCAATGATTATTAATGCATGGTCGATTTCATATGATGATTTTTGACAATTTAATTAACGCTATGCTCAATTAATTTGCTCATTTAAAATTGAAATTTTGATAATGGAAATAGTTTAGGGGAATAGCCATAACTTCATTACAATGCCAATTTCTAGCATCATACCTGCTCTTTGCTTAATTCTTTTCTTTCTTTCTTTTTAATTGATGACCGAATCCATCATGCAACCAAACAATAGCAAACTTACTAATAACAATGATTCATTTCTTAATGCTCAAAAGTTTTATACATGAAAGTAATTCGTTCTTCAACAAATCTCTTCATCGTTGTGCACTGCAAAAATTTCCATATTGCACTTGTCAAACAAATATTTCTATTTCTTCATTCCTTGAATGTAATAAATCAATTTTTAAAATATTCATTTTTCATTTAATATAATTAAATTTTTACATCGCTTACATGCAGTACGGATGGAAAAAACAAACAAAGTAAACAATAAACTTGACAGAAACGTATGATCAATTTTTAAGAAATAAACAAACAAACAAACGAACAAACAAACAAACAATCAAACAAACAAACAAACAAACAAACAAACAAACAAACAAACAAAACAAAACAAAACAAACAAACAAACAAACAAACAAAACAAAACAAACAAAAAAACAAAACAAACAAACAAACAAAACAAAACAAACAAACAAGCAAACAAAAACTAACATTGATAGATGGTAGGAGGAAAATGAAGTTCATGTCACGTACGGTATTGTACAGTATACCCTCCAAATTCATTACAGTTTGACCAGTTAATTGCGTTTGAAAATTTACCATTCCAATCACCAATGCAGTGAACTGAAATTTGCTGAACTTGATGAGAGAATATATAAGATTTCATTGGCAAACAATTCACACAAATGTAATATCTCAACCGGGCAACATTTCAGGCTTCAATTTTCAACGAACATGCTAGCGACGTTTATTTTCCGTCCTCTCATAAAGTTTATTCTTTAATCTTGCCAAATGGAACTCGAAATGAAAATGAAACTAACTAACTTGAATAAGAACTGAAAATAAAACTAACTAACTTGAATAAGAACTGAAAATAAAACTCACGATAACTTGAATGAATTTCACTTTCAACAATAATGGATCTCGGATTGTTGTCAGAAATGAACGTCTCATAAGGATTCGAAATTGCAAAAAAAATGAAGCTGCGTACCTTAAATTAATTTATCAGGTATTCATTGATAATGATAGCAACAAATTAGAGAAGAAATAAAAAAAAAAAAAATTGATCAATTTCAAAATTATTGGTTACTATATTTTGTTGTTAGTAATTTAAACAAGTATGTTGTTTGGTCGGAGAGGGCGCATGCGACCTTTCACCTTTCTAGTTTTTTTCCCCATCCTTAGGTGCAACACTTATATATATATACCAATTTTTGAATACCTAGTATTTCACTTACATTTTTTTCATTTTTAAATCTTCATTCCCGACCACTTCTTGCGATAATAATTCCTGATCATGCAATTTCCTAAACAATGTCATCCCAAAGGATGACTCCTCAAATTTCATTCGAATTTTCTAAAATTTTGTACACAAAAAACATTTTATACAATGTGTTCCTGTAATTCTTTAAATTCCTTGCTTGGGAAAAAAACAAAATCATTCACTTTCATGTCAATTTGTAATTTTTTTTTTTTTAGTTTCAAAATGAAGTCAAAGTTTTGTTATTGACATTTGTAGCGGAGCTAAATTCTAATTTCAAATTTGCTGTTGGTAAAATTGAGGAGGATGAAATTAGAATTTAAATAAACAAAATTTATTGCAAGGAGAATGAATGAACACAGCACAGCAACTGAAAGGTCAAAGACCTCATTGTTGCTGCTAACTTTACTTAAACTTCAAGAAAAGCACTTACATTTATTTTTGCTTCGCATTCTTGCCCATGCGTGGCAGCAAGAATTTTAATGATATGATCAGCTGGATTATAGGTTTCAGGACAAGCGAATCCAATGCTAAATTGATGAATGGCTTTTTTTTTCAGCGCTACGTACTTACTACGTGCTACGTTAGAAGCAGGTTTGCTAATTTGAAAATAGTATGCAGTTTCCGTCTTTTGTTAAACTTCAATATTCATATGGTAAAAAAGAGGAAAAATTATCAACTTCTTTGTGAGGAGATTTTACGTGAAAATGTTGAACGTGGGATAAAAGGTTGTTTGTTAATGGATGTAATAGCATTTGTGAAGTAGATGTAGAAAGGTACTTTGTGAAGAATCTGCAAGCTTCAGTGACAGGACCGAAATACATAACTTTACCCATCGACATGAAGCATACACTGAAATTAAGGCTAAGCAACAGAATCACCTTCCAAATACTTCATCGAATCTAATTAATCAAATGTAATAAATTTAACCTAATCCAAATATTTTGGAGCTAGCTGATAGGAATTAATAAGCAAACATTAATGAATTATGCAGTGTACAGTTAATGAGAAGAACTGGCGAAGGTCACTGAGGTTAAAATGATGATAATAATAAACATAAAGGTTGTGCTTTTTGTGTTTTTGAAGAAGAAGCTGTAAATTGAAGGTAAGTTTAGCATTGTCATATGACGAACTTGTCGAACATGTTGAATACTTGACTGGATGGTTGATGAATCGTTGTAATTATTGTTTTCCCTTTCTTTGCCATATCTTTCAAACAATTTACTATTTGGACGGCCATGAATGAGTCTAAGCCAGATGTTGGTTCGTCGCAAAATAAAATTAATGGATCGGTAAGAATCTAAAGGTACGATGGTAAACGTGAGCTAATCTATTTATACCTGTACAAGTACACTCCTAGCATTACTTCAACTTCAACTTCAGGTATGCTTTGAAAAAATTAAACTCCACAAGATTTCGTACATTCTCTTCATCCATTTGCAAATGTAGAACTGAGTAGGAGTAAGTTGATTCATACTAGGCCTATCCTTCATCAACATTTACCAGTCCTGGAGGATAGGTTTCACCGGGAGCCTTTTCCTTATTGCATTTCGAGGAGACAAAGAGTTGTGGCAACTTGAGAGCAGCGGCACAACTTGTACATCGACGATGACAGGTAGGAGCAACTAATGCAATGAACTTACTTCACAGGCAAATGCAAGACGTTTGCTTTCACCGCAAGAGATGCCTTTGACACGATTTTCAATGCCAATTAAAGTTGTTTCACACTTTTTCAAGCCAAGCTACAAAAAAAAAATGGTATTTTAAGCAAATTTTAAAATTAGAGAGAGTGTAAATTGTGGTCATTGATTGGGTCAGTTTCGCGCGTTTATTTCGCTTAGTTTCACCTGATCAGTGAGGTAAGAAAATAAACGATATCTGTGCTTGCTTTTAAATTCTTATTTTTGAAAAATTCTTAAAATGTTTGCTTCTTTGGCGATTTAATTTTGAATTAAACAGAGTAATGATTGATTAGTTAAATTAAAAATATACGAGCAAAATAACTGAACTGACTGACCTCTTTCAGTACTTCTTCCACTCGTTTCAACCGATCGGCTTTCGATGAACTTTGGCCCATTTGCAGTTCAGCCTGAAATAGAAAACTAGGTGTTGTATGAAAATGTTATGAAGGTGAATGAATCTTTTTCTTAAAAAAAAATTAAAAATTATAATCATTTGAGGTAAAAATTTCAACCAACAAAATGATTTACATTTCCCTTCGTTTTCTTATTTAACAGAAAAATCCCTTGTCAAGAAAAAAAAAAACATCGAGATTAACGATGCTAGAATAATTTTAGGTGATGTGGGTGACAAGGTAAATATTGTCATCAACGGATAGGATGTGTCAATGTAGCCTTGAGTAAATCATCCAAGGAAAAGGGGACCAAAATAGGACAAATGGTTAGTCCTGAAAGGTTATCATACTAATATGATAAAGGGCTCTCGAATCAAACCTACGGGGATATTGCTGCTACTGTTGTTGCTAAGCATGCTACACTTTAACAGGTGAACAATTGGAGTAAAGAGTGAGAGGATAGTTCCGCAAATGATATACTTCTTCAGGTAAGTTCATTTCAGATAGTGCATAAACCTAACGGATTCATCTAACATGAATGAAATCCTCAACATTTTCATTCATTCATCAAGCTCAACAACCCACAAATGAATTCGAAGCAATTTGGATGCTCCTTCTTGCTTTGAAGTACAAAATGGTTTTGATAAGTGAAAAATAAACAGTACCGAATAAGTAAGTTGTTCACGTACAGTTAATGTTCCAATGAATACATCATGTTGATAAACATAACGTGATATTCGACGCATGTCCGTCGACAAAATTTGTTTCCCATCAACCAAAATCTTACCTGAATTTTACCGGAAGTTTATTTATTTATTTATTTTTTGTCAAAAGACTAAACATCCAGGTTTTTGGGTGAGTTTTTTCGACAAATCAGAAATCATTTTCATGCATTGAAAAATCGTTCTCAATAACAGTACTGAAAATTGAAAGTCTTATCACTTCATGAGTATGTTTTTAGAATTGAATTTTATGGACTTCGGAGACCATTATTGACTCTTTCTATCAGGTATCTTCTTGATAATTTGTTTTTTACAAAAATTAAAATAGCAGCTTTTTATGCATTCGTCGTTTTACTCCATTACCTGTCACGTAAACATCTTTTGGCACATTCATTGTGAGTGCATTCAGAAGGACCGTTTTACCTGTTCCACTATAAGCATGCTTAGTAATTAATATATTCATTATCACAGGTATTATCATTGTCATTGTTATTGTTATTATTATTATCATTACTTGTTAAATAAGCTTAATTCAAAATTTGATCGAATTTTTTTTTTACTCTTAATTTATTCAATTTATTTCATAGACTTCCGGAAGTGGTAAAATCATACTTGCTTCCCATGATTGCAAGCGTGCTACCCGGCATTGCATAACCAGAAACTGCAAAAAAAAAAATTTTAGGATAACTTTTGAATTTTGAAGTTTGAAAATTTTCGCTAACCAACCATCACTAAGTATTGCTTTTGTTTTTCTCAATTCTCGGCGAATATTGAAGCATTGCAGCAATGGTTTCCTCACAATTGGTACTTTTACTGTCAAATTAATCCATGTGACAGTTTTACCGCCACTACCTGAAAAATGTCGCATGACAATGACCAAACAAAACAAAAAAAAAAACAATTCTCAGCACAAAATTTTGCTCAGGTAACAAGTAGATAGTGGATGGCCGGGCAGGTGAAATGAAATTACTGAATAATACAACATTACGATAATGCAGGTAGGCGATGAAATGATGCGATAACCATCACCTGTTAAAATCCTCCTAAATACTAGACCAGTATATTCATTAAAAATAACAAGGTTAGTAAGGTTAGACTCATATATATTGGCAAAAACCTATTAGGGATGATAAGGTAAGCGAAAAAGCTTACTCAATTTGACAGGTTTCAACAGTGGTGGTGGTGGTTGTGGTTGTTGTGGTACCGCAACATTTTTTACTGCTTGTTGGCTGAGATTTTCTGAGCGAATCTGTATTAATTAAGTTTTTTTTTTTTAAGTTAACGCAAAATTTTGAATTGATTAATTTCATTAAAATTGGTTGTTAAAATTGAATGAAAAAAAAATAAAAAATTGAAAAGTTTATTGATAGGTGATGGTAATAAGAGGCATTGAAAAAAAAAAAACTTCATCCATTGCTCCATGCTCAGATTCTTCTTTCTTCCATTTCCCCGACACCATAGAATGGGTCATTGTAATAAGTTTCCAATCTGCAAAATGCATATAATTAAAAAATAATAATTAAGGTCGACATTAGAAAGCAAAGAAAGCCAATGATTGCTTAGAAGCTAAAAAGGACAATGCAAAATTTTCATTTATATATTATTACTTATTCGAAGAAGAAGAAAGTGATAAATGATGAGAGTAAGACGAACATGAAATTGCTTCTTTTTTTTTTAAGGTCAAAAAAGGGTCAAACCGCTGTCACCGATTGCTAAATAAATAATAAATGGGAATAAAAAAAAAACACACAACTTTTTATTCTGCATGTATAGGCTCTACAAAGTATTTTTGCATGTTATATATTCTAATCAATAGCATATAAAATTGTTTGCTTGAAATTATTGTACTAATACTAATTGATTAGTAAGGAAGGTTGGCATTCACGAAGTGTATCTATTTCAAACAGTTTTCACCTAATTATTACAATTCCTTCCGGATGAAATTTCCTTGAAAGAGCGAGCGGTGTACCGCGATGAAAATCTCAACCATCACTTTTCGGGAGAAAAAAACCTATGAGATGCTAATTCACAACGCATTCCTCCCCCCTCTCCTTACCTCCTTCCCCCTTCCTTCGAAGGCATAAATAACTTGGTAGGAAGCATCGAAAGCCATTTACACATTCTTACACCGCCCGCGGACGGTCGGGCCAAAACCGCGTTTTTTTGTTGGAAAATCAGCAGCACTCTCATTGACGTTCAAATTCTTCGACATTATCTTTTATGCATACACGTGCGTTGTTTTGGTGACGTAAAAAGTGATCAAAGCAGGCGTTGAAACGAGATTCTATTCGGGTGCTCAATGTACGTGATGATTTTGTCTGATAACTTTGACGCTGATTGATTGATTCATTCATCGCTAATTTATAAATTAGAACGAAATTAAATGAAGCAAGTGAGGAAGATTGTCGTCTCACCGAATTTAAATTGCTGCAATAAACCTCCCAAAAGTTACACACTGAAAAATGATAAGTTTCCAATTATCACCACTCCTAACATGCCATGGAAGGAAATTTTCTCAATCCATTAAATTTTTCAAAAATTCTGGATGAGATCCATAAGCACTGCTTTATATAAGCGTTCATTTCTGAACAATTGAATCAAAT
Organism: Madathamugadia hiepei; assembly: GCA_013365335.1. Lineage (NCBI taxonomy): Eukaryota > Metazoa > Nematoda > Chromadorea > Rhabditida > Onchocercidae > Madathamugadia > Madathamugadia hiepei. The sequence continues at coordinate 7,535 of JABVXS010001123.1, read as the reverse complement.
TTAAACACAAATGAAAGACGGAAAGCAGAGCGAGAGAGGATGAGAGAGAAGAGTTAAACTTTTCTCTTTCCTTTAGAAGATTTTTATCTTTTTCTCAAGATTCTCTTCAATTCAATTTGTTTCATATGAAAGTATTTATATATGAGCGAAACGCAGTGCAATTCTCGGGATCAATTCGTCGTACCAGTATCACGGAATAGGATCAGGAAGATTGGTGGTGGTGACCCACGTGAAGCATCAACCGTTCCATTGTTAACTAAATCATCCTCGGCAAATGAGATCCCGTCAGCAACACCGGCGTCGTCCACTCAATCTATTGCCAGTGATTACGGTTCACTTACCGCCTTATCAACTGCATTATCAGTTTCAAACGCTTCACTAATCGTTGAATTCGCAACAAAATCCGCACCACAACAACAACAACAATGCAGCACTTCGGCTAAAACAATCGATGGCCGCCCAAAAGTTCCTACAAAACAGCGGAAAGCTCGGAGTTTGAACAATGCAATCGTCATTCTTAACAGAAATACCGCAGTAATATCATTCCAATTTTCTTCATTCCTTCATAATTATCATTTTCATCTAAAACAATGACAACAAATTAATAAATAAATAAAAATTTCCTTCTTTCCTCATTATTTTATTGTCAACAAAATAAAAAGTAAATCTACTGAAATACTTTCTTTTTTTTCCTGGAAACTTAAAAATTTGTAAAAGTTTAATTTTGCAGCTTAAATTTGAAAAAAAGAGAAATACAGCTTCTTTTTTTTCTTTTACAATTAGCAAACCATGCAATTATCATGACAAATTCAAACAAAACAAATGATGATCAATGAATCGATGCAAAACATTGAGTTAAATTTGCGCAAATTTTGTGCAAATTTCAGATTACAATTGATCACAAAGAATTTGCGCTAATTTCGCCATATTTTCGTGCTGCATTTTATGGTGGTTTTTCAGAGACAAAATCAAAATTGTTAAGTTTTGACCGGACTAAGGTATGTCAAATTTCATAGTGCCTATCATCAGTATCCATAGTAAAAACCATCCTATCATCCATCAACTAAGCTATTCAATTTTTTATAAATTAAAAAAAAAAAAAGATTCATCAAATTTATCATTTTGTTTTTTTAAAAATAATCATTATTAGAATTTAATGAAGTTGTTTATTTTAAACAATGAGCCCCAATGTACCACTCAGTGATAATGAAGTATACGCTTGCAGAGTGTGCAATTCCTGAACTGCTGCAAAATGCTCAAGCAATTATTGAGTGGTACGAACAGGTGGAAAATGCCCGATCTACAGTGGATGAATTTGCAGAAAGCCTTTGAGGTACAATTACCTCTCCCTTCCACCTCCCCTTTCGCACCTCTATCACCTAAGGCACATTTCCCGGAAATACTGAGAAACTTTCGCTTTCGTGTTTTTTCCAAAATATTTATTTTTTAATGGAACCACGAAGAATTGCTGTACTTTTTTTGACGCTACCTTGTTATTTTTGGCAAAATTTGACTAAAAAATAAAAAATTTTTTTTAGTCAAATTATGAATTATTAGTGGGAAAAATGAAATTAGTTATTTATAGTGAGTGCTAACTTTTGTCCTAACACCCAAAGTACACCAGCATTTGTAACAATAATTAGAATTTTTCAAAAGGTACTAGACATAGCTTCCTACCTGCTCATTGATCCATTGTTGGCGCTTGTAACCGATGTGATTCTGACCAAAGTAAATGCTGATTCGTTAGTTCTCGCATATCATAAATCAGGTATTTTAAATTATGAAAATTCTTTTTACCAACTGAAAATTCAGAAGCTTGAGAAGGATTCTGAACTCGATGCATAGAACAAACAAACAAACAAACAAACAAACAAACAAACAAACAAACAACAAACAAACAAACAACAAACAAACAAACAACAAACAAACAACAAACAAACAACAAAGAAACAAATAAACAAACAGACTAACTGACTAACTAACTTACTACCTCAGTGTCATTTTTGTTTTCAAGGAATTTTTATTCAGATAATTCACTTTCTCTTCTTGCCCTTTTAAGCAACACATGTGGGAAACTTGTCACTAGGGGTTAATTAAGAAACCATAATTGGCCAAGAGCGAAACTAAGCAAGGTCTAGGCTTTAGATGGTGGAACACCTTATATTATTGGTCAAACTAACTCGACCACCATCCCATTCTCACTGATTGCACTCTTTCTAACAAAAACAATCATTGAGAGTTGTGACTGCAATGGCTATTTCAACAACCGTAATCAATAGGTCATTTATTTCATTGACATGCTCGAAGATGTCTGGCACTTTCATCTGAACTAATCTTTCCTAGCAAGTCTCGGAACTGACGACTTCATCGAAGCATTCAATACTGTTATTACCCCACCTCTGATAAAAGCTCTTATGATGTGGTGACAAGTGGGTCAGTAAAGTTCCACGGAAGAGAACAATTACTGATTTGAATATGAACAGACGTTCACTACTTGAAGGATAAAAAATTTTCTCTTCATTAGCAGTTCCTAACACGAATCCACTCGAAATCAACCTGAACTGAATAACCTCAGTAATGAAGGATCTGGAATTGATTTCAAGTATTACTTCCTGGATGGTAGATGAAATGGAATGCTAAAGCCTCTCTCTCAGAGGAATTCACAAATTTCGGTTGGACAAAATGCTGTCCACAGCGTGTTTCTGGGAAGCGGTGGAATAGAAAGACCGTCACATCTGCACTTGCTGTCAACAAATAGAATTGATTCGAGAATTGCGAACAATTTAAGAATAAAAGTATTTCTATATTGTATTCAACACATCACAAGATTGTACAACAAATGGAATTGAAATGTTTGCTAGAAATGACCCATCGTATCATCTGATTGACAAATAACAGATCAAAGAGTAATCTTTGGTTAATCAAGGTGACGAAACTAGCATTCAGTAATTTCTATCCACAGCCACCACATGCAGTGAGTCACTTAAAGCCCCTCTTGAAATTTCATGCTCATCAGTTTCCGTCAGTTTGAATAAAAGAAATTTTCAAACTGCTAGAAGTTATGGCAGAATAATTAATTTTTGGTTTGGAATAAGGGAAGGATCATTATTATGGAGCTCACACTGGCTCTGTGAGCTTAATTGTGAGGCTAAAATGCCACACTTCCTTTATTTACAATGGAACAGGTTTCAAATATCAGGCTGTGTGAGAGTGGAAGTTTGTGGAAAGCTCAACTGAAACTGAATCTTTGTTTTCTTGGGGCAACGATTTTCGAGGATTGGAAATATATACGCCATCATCATTTGTCAATTTTCCAGAGTATCTCTCAGTCCACTTCTTTTCATTTAACATTTATTTTAGAAATTTGTTCAATCATTTCGCAATTTATTAAAAATAATAAAGGCGGGAAGCAAATGCTACCTTTTGGAATGTCGCGATTACGGCATTTCATTTCAAAGGCATACCATTCGGCATCCATGCACAGAACTTTTCATTTTTGATTCGATTGTGTTCATTTCCGAATTACGAAATTCAGGAGTAAAATGTGAAATGAAGTGGATGGACAGATGGATGGTCAGTTCCACGAAATATGGAGAGATCGCAGTACTGACAAGGTGACAGCTCCCGGAGAGATTTGTTGTTTTGACATCTTTAATCCATTGACGTCGCTCATTGCTCTCTGACCACACCCTAATTAGTCGACAGGTGGTAAATCTACCATTCACTTGACAGTGTCGTCATTCTATGAAAGACCGATATGCTCATGCTTCATTAAACTGCTTCAATTTAACTTCGGACACGAAGGAAGAGAGTTCAGGCAGTGGTGTTGGAATGACCTGCCTGGAAGAATTGCCTAAGCTATGGCAGATATTTCCAGTAAATTGAGGACACAGCAAAGTTGTGTAGTGTAAAGTGGTACACTGATAGATATCAAGTGGTGCTACCATCAACAGATATCAAAGGTCAGTTGAAGGTTAAGAAAACTAGAAAGGTATTTAAACAGCAAAAATAAAGTGAAATTCATTGAATCGATTCTATGCATATTTAGTGTTAAAGTGATGTCAGGTTGCTCAACGATAAATCAGCATGAAATGAGCAGTAATATGAATTTAAAAGTATCCTATGCAACAAAATTGATTTAACATTTGACCTTTGTCATTTCCCAGTGAATATTTCATTCTTTTCTTCAAACAGCAAAGGTTTTAAATTCCAATGGTTGGCGTTAAACCCATGAAGGCCAGCAGATTCGCTACTGTGGATTCATAACTTTGATTATTGACAAAGAAACAAATATGCAACGCAAATTTCAATGAGAAAGTAATCAGTCGGCAGCATGAAGAAGAGTCGGGAAATGTAATGACACAAACAAACATAAATTATTGTTTTAGGTCGAACATAGAAGTATTTCGATATATATAGAAGACTGCTTCAGTATTCTCGATTTTCTACTCAAATTTTTTTGAAACGAAGCTAATTAATCGGTCAACGTTTGCGTTATATCAAATTAAAACACGTGAGGTCAGACGTTACTTGCCCTTATTGGCATCAATGCTCTAAGACAATATATTTAACGGTGTTGAATCGGAAGGTGAGAATATTGCTATTCTCAAGGGTCAATTCAAGGACAAACTTCATGTAATACTGAAAAGGCTGCCACGATGAAAAGTTGTAGTGGGAAGTTTCCGATCTATCCAGTCAGCACTAAATTTTCAACCTGACTTGTTTTGCTTGAAACTCAAAGAACGCACGTCTCCGCAATCATGGCTAATTAACCTTAATTAGTTCCCTATTTTTGATTTTCACAAATGAATCAGATTACAAATTGAAATTCCATAACATTGTAAATGAAAGTTTTCTTCTGGATTTGTGGATTGCAACTTTATTGAATATGCAAATAACAGGAAGGGAAATATACCACTAGCGATCTACTTTGAAGGTTTCGAAGAATAAAGCTGACCTTTCCGAACTAATCAATAAGAGCTCATTGATATGTGGCTAATTGATCGTAATTTCTGATTTCGCTCTTCTCCACAAATCAATTTCTTGTCATCATTTTTGGATATTTGGAGTTTTCAGGTAAAATGAATAATACGTGTTTGTGTGTTTTCATCTGAGAGATTGCAAAGTGATGCTCGGTACGAGTGATCTGTAATCAGTTTTGCGACACGCTCATTTCTCGTACATAATCGTACGTCTGAAACAAATTAAGACCATTAAAAAAATTTCGGTCAATGGTAGTCACGATGCCCATAAGGGGTAGTCGTAGCTACAGAATATTTCAGTACCGATAATGATAACAAAGTATAAGTCCAGGTTACTTAGATTCTAAGCCAAGCGTTAGACTTAGACGTAGTATTGATAATCTTTACGTTTCCATGCTCCTATTTTCCGCTTTTTCCTGTTAATTACCATCCACTTCATCGTCCGAAAAGAGGTCATTGACTCAGACAAAAGCACCTAATAGGTCGTCTGAATGCGATCGAATCATTCAAACGGTCAGTGATACTCAAACCAAATAATTTGAATTTTCATTTCACAAGTTTTGAACTTGAAGCAACCTGTCAATAAGTTCATTTTCTGTGCTACTAGTGCTGAGAAAAAGGAGAAATAGAAGCTTTGCGCGCAGTTTCTCAGGAACTTCTTGGGAAGTTTGCGCGCGAAGATCGATCGAAATGCAATTTCCGGTCGGAGGAATGAAAATTCAAATTAACTGATGCCGTTGATGGTAAAGATAAAATAATATACCGTAAATATCTTGCAACGAATATGTCCGCTCGACCATGGAGCTTCTTTAATCTTATGTCAAGGGACAGATCGGACTGAGAGAAATGGAGAGATTTCCTTGTTTCCAACGATTCCCATGGGATCGCGATTTAATTCGTTATATATCAGTGGAACGGACAGCAACGATGTCTTTTTGAATTCATTGGACTCACATTGGCATATTTTATGTCGCCGTGAAGGAAATGAATTTCGTTTCAGTGCTGTCATAAATTTGCATTTGAAATTTGTAAGAAATTAAATTTGAGACTTCAAGAATGTGGTTCTTTTGAAAAATTAAGAGAATGTCGGCTTTGAATCCATAGTCGATGCCTCCCTGAATATTCAATTTTAACTTTTGTGAGTGTTCACTATGCAACTTCCGGAATACTGCTGACAGGAAAGACTGTTCGTTGTTTTCAAATTACTCAGGAAAATTCCCAGTGAGGGGAAATTTCTACTGTACTCCGCTTAGTTGCTCAATAACCATTCTGTTTTCCTCTGCTGTCAACGACAATCTGAGTACGGAGATCCGATTTGCTGCTGAAGCCAATCATCCGGAAAATTTAGCTTCTAGCGTTGCGGCCCACCGTCAAACCTTGCACTTCCATATCCGACGTGACTTCTCCAGATTCCTAATCGAAATCATTTCGTTGTTAAATACTATAAAGACATAAAGTTGAGGAATTGAGATTTCTTGCTACATCATTGCTCGCTGCCTTCCTTAGAACGTCAGCATTGCAACACTGTTGTGAAGGAAGGAAGCGTAGGATAATATCACTAGAGAAGGTAATCTGATACCTGAGAGTAGATCCTCTTCCACTGTCTTCAGCAGTACTTTTCAGAGTGATCACTTGTTGGACAGCAAATTCAAACAAAATCAAAACTGAAGTATTGAGAAGGAAAAAGGAAATTGATTGGATGTCTGAGAAATATTATTTGTATAGTGCGAATAGTGAAGCGAGAAATGGAAGGAAAGAATTTGAACCGATTTCTCAATACGTCCTCAACTTCCTAAATGAATCGAATTTTCATTTCAGTCGTGCCTGAAACACCGTAGTGAAAAACTTGGGAAAGGTAATGCCCATGTTCCTGGTTTCTTATTTCATTGCATTATACTAATCATCTCTATGACAATTGGCTATTGCTGAAATAAAAAATGAAACATGATAGTCAATCGGAATTTGAAAATGAAGTGGCCTTTAAGGACTGCTTCTTGAGTATCATCTTCAGAAGATGCAAATTCAATTATTAAAATGAAACGTGAAGGGTCAAACCATTTACTGATGGGTTTGAGAAACGACGAACGAAATACTTAAAAGTGTATTTTAATTTCAATAAATAGGAGCGAAAATTCGACTGAATCTAATTAGAGTTAAATTTTCTTCATTAATCAACCTAAAAAGATGGGATCGATCAATAAAGGTGATTCATTAATACTTCATGCTGCAAGCCTGATTAATTTATGCGAATTCACATTCAAGAAAATGAAAGTTCACATTCTTATTCGGAGTTCCTTGTCCGGTCGATATCTCAACGAGTTTCCTCGTGTCGACCTTTTTTCACAACAATTCTCCACTTTGCTCGGTTTCGAGCAATCCGTTCTGCCGCATATTTCTTTAATTTGGTCGGTCCACCCGTTTGGAGGTCTACCGGGAGGTCTTTTAACCCCTCTCGGATACCAATCGAGGACTTTGGTGGTCCACCGCCCATCCTGCATGCGGCATACATGTCCAGGCCATTTCAATCTGCTCGTTCTGGTTTCCTGTGCTATG
>JABVXS010001122.1:0-18296 GCA_013365335.1 Madathamugadia hiepei | reverse complement strand
TTATTTTACTTTCACTGCAAAATGTAATTAAATTTATAAATTAAACTTTTCAATCATCAATAGGAGCAATATTTGATAACTGTTAAACTTTTGAATATTTTAATCGCAAATGTAAAATTTATTTTGAAAATGTTAAATTAAATTTTTTTAAAATTTCAAAAATTCGTCTCGCAAAAGATTTTCAATGAGGCATAAGTGTTCTTAGTAGCAGCATAACTGAATTGAAGGATTCTGGAAATTTTCGATTAATTAAAAAGTTAACACTGGAAAATTTTTATTGAAATTATGATTGTTCAAATGATTTCACTCAGTCCTTTGTATGCTTGCAGTTTTTAATTAGCACGTGTGAGTTGAATTTTATTTAAACTAATTGGCGAATTAAAATTTAAAACTGCTTATTGGAATGATAAAATGATAATCACTGTTTTAGTACACTTTCGGTTGTTTCATCATTTCCATTTCCAATTTATGAGGTAATTAGGTTCTCAATTTAATTACTGATAGTCTTCTCCTACCAATATACTGTTTGATAGCGTTCGGTTTTTCCTTTCATAGCAATTCATTAAAATGACAATTTAATTGGATGAGAAGGACATACAGTAGGAGAGAGAGAGATAAAGACAGAGAGGCAAAAATGACAAAAAACGTCAGAAAATGTTACAGTTGATTTATACTCTTCTAGGATTAATTTTTTCATTTTGATTTTTAACATATCAAAATCTTTTCCTAAAATTTCCATTATCGGCGGTGTTTCTTTTTTTTTTCATTTCCGATTTTTCCTTTTCTCCAATCTTCTTTTGTGTATTTCATTACCAATATTTCACTTCTGGAAGAAAGTTCCGCCTTTTCCAATATGTTCGTCCACTTCTCTTCTCCTTCTTTTATCTCTGAAATTTCATTTGCTGTTTTTGAAAAGTTCAGCCCACATCTATCCCACTGTGATTCCCGATATGCGTATGCTTTTACACGTGCGTGCACGTCTACGCATGTGCATGCACGTGTGTCTGTATTTGCTTGTTCTTCATACACAATCTATTTGCCAGCATATTGGAAAAGGTCACTTCAGTAGTGATAAAAGATCGGAGATCACGTTCCCATCCATGTTTAGCTTTACCCTTTCCGGCAAGGAAGGAACGAAAAATGAGATCATAATTATTGTTTATTATGTTGCATTAACGTATTGTTCACCCACTTAATTATCTCCTCCACTTACATATTTACATGTTCCACTTATTCACTCACCTCACCTCACCCACCCATCTACCCACCCACTCATTTGCCTTATCCACTCACTCCTCTTTTTTTTGCTTACGCATTTGCACGGTCCACCCACTCGTCCCGCCCACACACCCTAATAAGTATCACTTGGATTCGTCACATTGCATGTTTAGTAGGACATTTCAGGCTAATTATCGCTGTCGGCATTCTCTCTTCATTTCACCACATTGCCTCACATTCTTTCCTCGTCACCGACTTCATGTTTTTCGCTCTTTAGTCTGCATATCCACCTCCTCCCTCATCTCTAGTCCTCAATCCATTGTTCTTTTTTTATCCTTCACACTCTCATCTCATTTCCATTAAGACTTTTTTCAAAACCTGTTCTCTGTCATCCGGTTTCTGGGTGAAAGATGAAAGTTCATCTTATGCAAATTGCTACCGGTCTGTTGACAATTTCCCGGACAGTTTGATTGTTTCCTCAATATTCTTTCCTTGTGTGCTTGCTTTTTTCTGTGCTATAATTTTTCAAATTATCGCTTGATTATTTTCTGGAAAAATAATCCAAATGATAGAAAACATTGGCGCTATTAGTTCATACAATTCAGCGAAAATAATTCAATTATTCCATTTAAATTGACGAAGATACAATCGCCAATTACTTGCGAAAAACTTTGACTGCAAATATGCACACCTGGGACTTATTAATTGTTATGAATTTAATTAATCACATTCCTATGCTGAAGTATAGCACACTAAAGGAATCAACAATGCAGCATAAATCTCCAGTTATCCTTCTTTAAAATAATTCCTTCAAATTCTCATCTCACCATTTTTACCATTTGAAAATAGTCTTATTATATGCATACGTGTCAATGTCAGTGTTAACGTGCGTTTTTGCCTGTGCATATATATGTATGTTATGCCTGAGCCTGCACGTATGTGAATGTTTGCACGTGTACCTGAGTGTCTACGTGCGTTTTATGTATCATGTTTTGTATACATGCATATATATATGTGTGTGTGTGTCTTTTATTTCCCCTAAACATTTTTATCCACTCTTATCGACAAAGCCTGAAGCTATTTATTGACTTAGAAGAGGTCTGAACGGAAAAAGAAGCCAGTACAGCTGTTTGTTTTCAGCTCAGTAATAGTTTTGCACTTTTTAGTTGAAATTTTTTCGAAAATTTTCAGACTTTGTTACAACATGCTATCCTTGTGTTTTTCTATCACAGACACACGCATACAGACACATTCGTACACAGACATCATGTACACACACATCCACGCATATACGGACAAACAAGCACATGCACATGTACGTGTGTATGCATGTAAATTTGCATGCACACACACCCACGAACCATAAATATATGCAAAGGAACAGAAATTCTTGTGTAAACGCCTATGCACGTGAGGATCATGTACGTGCACATAAACACTACGGGCATATCTACGTAGATACCAGCCACGTATTTATATATATTTTTTATTTTCACGTGAGTATTTGTCGGACTTTTCCTAAAAAATTTTTCAAGGCGTGCTGGAATGAATACTTTATTTGCAATGAAAAAAATAGGTCAATTGACTTTCGTATGTCATCTTTTCAATACTTTTTTGAAATGTATTTTTAGACGTATGCATCTTCCAAACATGTTCATAAGAAAGGTTATAGGTCACCTTGGTGTCATCATTCATTTGAAATACTTGAATGAATCCTCATCCATTGCACTAATTTAACGTATTGCATGCTCTTTCTTTGTCCAATAATTCATTGTCATTTTCTGACTTTTTAATTTTAATGCTTTATTGAAAAATTTTATGCAAATTTTTGGCGTTCGCTTTTTTTTAAAAAAGTTTAAATCTTTCAAAAAATTTTAGACAATGGAACCAGTTGTGTTATGGGTGAAAGCAGGATCAGATGGCGTACGCTTAGGTGGTGATCCATTATGTCATCAAATTTTTATGATACTTATCGAGAAAAGTCTTCATCCTGATTCTGATCTCAAGTAAGTTTATCTTGCATCATTCAGATTTATCTAATTCTAATTAAAAAATTGTATAAGCTAAGCGCGAATTTTTCCTTTCCCTGAGATATAGAAAATTCAATTTATTTTAAAAGGAATGTTTAGCATTTTAAAGAATCCAACATTGTGTTTCAATAAATGCATTGATTGAAATCATTTAATCATGGGTATCGTAATCTAATTTGTTAATCCGAAAAAAAACATGTCTCGTGATTTGCTGAACAATTATATCATTGCTACATTCGTCGTTGCGATTTATGTGTGATATTGATGTGGAATTTATCGTGAAATCTATGCGATGAAAAATGTCAAAAGTAATTTCAATGTTTTAGACTTACTGTCAAAACAGTGAACGAAGCGAAACCTCCGCAAGAGTTTCGTGAGGTAACTTCTTTAATCCAATGTGTAAATTTAATCCCTGAAATACGTAAAAAATTTACTTTATGAAATGGTCATAAATTGATGAATTATTGGTTACTATTTTTAAATGGCACTGAGAATAATGTAGAACGATGACACAGAAGCTCAAGCTTTGCAAATGTAGCAAGGAATGTGCATTAAATTGTAGAATAACGCTTTTTCTTCGAAAAAAAATTTTTTACTTGATATTTCAGAAAGATCGCTAGTTTATTTCTTCAAAATTTCTATTATAAATTGTTTTCACTCTTTATTCATATTTCTTAATGATCGAAGTTGCAAATTTACCAACATTTCTACAATCAGATTATCTGGTTCTAGAGATTAAAAGCAAATTCGGCTTACTCATTTCATGCTTCCTTATGCTATGTAATTAATTATAATACAAATTTCGTTTCCCAGTTCAAAAAATGTTGCTTAAACTGAAGTAACTTTTGATTTACAGGCTGGTTTAAGGCATGCACCGGCGTTGCAGCACGGTGACGACTTGATTTTATCACATCAGGATGAAATTATTGAATACATCGACCGGAAATTCTCAGTACCGTCGTTGAAATACGAGTGTTCTGCAGCTTCAGATGCTACTGCAAATCTTTTTCGTTCCTTTGCGTTCTTTATTAAGGAAGTAAACACCGATTCAAAAGTGCGTGATGTTTTATATGAATTTGGTAGTTTCCTCGTTTCAAAAAAATCTGAAACTTTTAATGGGCTATGCAAGCAAAGTTCTTTCCTTATTTGAGGTCAAGAGTCTTGGTATCTTGCAGTTTTAAGCCATTGCTTTTTAGTTTTATTCTTATTAACAGACATTAGAGATGGAACTGAAACGATTGGATCGATATTTAAGTGAAATAAGAACCTCATTTCTGGCAGCTGATCATTTAACTCATTTGGATTGTTATATTCTGCCCAAACTGCATACCATTCGGATCACATTAGGTGCATTGAAAGGATACGAAATACCGACCAATTTACCTAATTTATGGAGTTACATGAAACGTGGTTATGCTTTGGAATCATTCCGGAAAAGTTGTCCAAGTGATCAGGTCAATATTTTTTTACGTTGTTCAGTTTTACTTTAAATACCTTTTCATTTCTTTACCATTCACTGAATTTCTTCTCATGGTTTTACTCAGTCGTTAAGTCAAGAAATAGATTAAACAGAATGATGATAAAATGTTGGAATTTTAAGCAAAAAAATGTCGGGGTTTGAAGCTTAGCCACACCCGCCATAGGCTGTGATGTCAAGTTTTCAAGATTTTCAAGGAAAATCAAGACATTTTTTAAATCTCCATTTAATATCAGATGAGTTAATTATTGTTTGAAATAACTTTAAGGTATAGTGTAGATAGATTTTGTGGAATGGTAGAACCCAGTTTGTTTGCCAGCAATCGTCGATTACTTTCATATAATGATCCCATACTTTCCAGCTCTCAAGATCTTTTGCGAATCACCTTGTTTTTTTTGTTTACACTTAAATTTTATCATCTAGTCATAGATTGATGCAGTAGCGAAGCTAAATCATTCTTAGTCACACGTCATATTTTCAAAATATTTTCTCTGGATTTGTAATTTTGTTGTTAGGAAAAATTGTAAATTTGACATCACAGATAATAACTTAGGCCTATGCTATAATGTTTTTGCTTGTAGGAAATAATATTGTACTGGGGAGAACGACCAGATACTCCGAATCTAACAGCACAGAAGCGATCACAGTTATACCGCCAAAAGACCAGCTATAGCTGGGATGTCCCTAAGGATGCTCAAAATGGTAAAATAAAAAAAAACGGCTGATGAGGTAACATTTAATGCAATGCAGAAGAATATAACAATGTCAGCATATTCGAATTATATAGTAAATGAGACCTTATATATAAAGTTTGATTTTGTATTTGCAAATAAATTTACCGAAGACTGTACTTCTCTCTTGAGGTTGCTACTGCTCATAAGATTTATAGTGTAGTCCGGATTTTCATAGTAAATTAATTCTACATGAGAAGAAAAATTGAAGGAAGTATTAAGAAATGCACTTATTGTTGCGTTTAGTCGCAGGGATTTAATTCGAAATATTTTCAGGCTATTTGAATTTTGGGAACATGGCTCATGTACTATGTTAGCTATTTCCGTAGCATATTTATACAGTGGTTTCTTATTTTCCTTACTAATTAGTTTGTAAATTGATATAATAGAAAGTGAGATGAAAGGAAAAAGATAGACGAATAAGTAAAGTGGAATTTTTTCCTAAACTTTTTCTCAACTCTGTGTGTCCAGAGGAGATCCTTTAAACGATAGCCGGAAGGTGTATCTGTTTTTTTATTTTTTTTTCACATTTTTTTCGATTCAGGGTTTTAGTTTTAATAGGTTTAGGATTTGAATGAGTGTCACATTTGTATATTTTAAAATATTTGTTATGATTACGGATTTAGGACAGATGAAGAAGAGGCAATATCATAGGTGGGATAAAAAGTTATATCACGAAAATTAGTATCATATTTGTATTTTGTGGAATTTTTTTTAAGGTCACTGTTGTTGTACCATTCTTGCGTGTATAATACTATCAGTTTGGTTATAACAAAAATAATAGCCTACATACCAATGTCGTTTAGTATGAAAATTGAAATATTTTTGTTTGTTTCGTTGTTAATTAATATACAAAACTGAGGGAATATATTTTATGTGTTTATTACCTAAAATTTTTTGTTCAATCCAATTCATTTTATATAAATTTATGGTGAGAAATATCGGTAAACAAGTTTAGCAATGTTTTATTCCGTTTTCATTTCCTTTGTAATAAAAAAAAATTTTTTTTTTGGACCCTTTCTCTTTTACATTCATCAACGATAACAGTCATTTTTAATATATCAGGAGAACTGGAACTCATGAAGTCTGCACTTTCGTATAAAATGGAGCAAATTTGATATAGTTAATTCTCGGCATTTATTAGATTTCTCACCAACAAATTAATCAAATATAAAGGATGGAATGATGAAAAGGAATGCTGTTGTTAAAGTGGAGTGGAGAAAATGATTGATTGAAAATAAATAATGAAGTGGAAGCTAATTCGGCAAGGGAAGAGTAGGATGTCTGGAATAATCGTCACAAAAGATAGGTTTTCAGGAATCTTGTTGTCAAAGAGCTGGAAAGAGTGAGACATTAAAAAATGAGAAGTTCAGAATGTTCAAATATTGAAATATTTGATGAAAGGATTTATTAAACGCTAATAGTTCTTCAGGGACTTGAGTTTGTAGTGAATACGAAGAATTTAGGTCCAAATGTTGTTGAATTTTAGGAGATAGACTTTTGGTTGATCTTAAAACTAATTGCAAGTGTAAGAATTAGTTAAAAATAATTTGTCAATTAACGCAATTTTCATTTTTAATGGAGAAATGCAGTAAGAAATGTTTGGTCGGAATATCCAGAGACACAATAAGTTCCATTCCAATCCAATTGTTTAAGGTTCAATATATCCGTCAATTTCAGTAGAGAAACATAAAATTTGCATTGTGACCGTAGCGTTAACACTATTGGCACCTAAGCAGGTCCGACCATTGTTGGGGCTCAGGGGCGGTTTTTCGGTGTTTAGCTTGGATAGGAAGGAAGAATTGAAATTAAAAAATCTCGGAGCTTCATAGGGTCTGAGAATTTCGGATTTTATCGAAAATTGACAATAATTATAATGATCAGGTTTCTGCGTTTCTAGAAACAAAATGGCTGAATATGATTTGACCAAAAAGATGGCTCCATTTTTCGACCTTCACTTAGTCATACCACTGCTGGAGTTCATTGAACCAAGAAATGTAAGTTAATTTATCTTTGCGTTTTTAATTGAATTTTTAAAAGATTTTTAGTTGTGAGAATTTTGCACTTTCCTTGTTCAGTTTTCATAATTCCTGTGTTTTGCTTTGAGTTTGAAATTAATTCTACCAAAAGTCTCGTAAAATCTTAATTTTCAAATTAAAACTTGAATTAGAATCTATTTTGCGATCACAGGTATTTTTACATGCATTGTACGTGATCATTTCTCAGCTTTCCAGATTTTTCATTATAATGTAATGGGAATTAAGTTGTTTTTCTAAGTATATTTGCTGTCAGTAATACTGCTTTTTAGATCTATGACCACGATTCTCTTATTAAAGTACATCGTCGAGTATTGTTGAAGACAAATATGATTGACAGCATAATTGAAACTTACCCCGAAGGTGAAGTACCAAAGGAACTAGAGCAACGAAAAGTTGAAATCCTCAGCCAGGTATTTGTTATCATCCAACCTTTTAATTTTAGATTTTGTGTAGGTATTTCGTATAGATGATCATCTCTCGGTACGTACATATCGAGAGGTCCGTTTTTCGGCCAACGCCAAATGTGACACCTGAGATTCTTAGCAGCCTCTCGTCTTTCTGTTTCCTTCCAGCCAGCGCAGTAGGAAGGGCTTAGTGAATTGAAGGGAACTGAGACACTTTGTTTTTGTATTCCGTATAGGTGTTATGTATTATGCTTGTATTATACTTTTTTGATTTTTTTTGGTTCATACAATTTTTAAATAAACGTTGTTAATTACAAGATTTCCAATTTTGCGAATAAGAATAATAATGGAATTAAAGGCCGGTTAATTGTATTTTAGGGGCTACATGTACGAGAGTTTTTATTACTAAACAGTTGTTTTATTCATTTATTTGCTCCAAATTTATGTTGCAGCGTGAAAAACTGAAAGTTAAAGTTGATCCAGTCGTGGAAATTCTGGAATCTGAAGCGGTGAAAGCAATGATGGATAGTAGAGAACTGACGAATAGTCGAATTCTTGAGTATGTCACTGCAAATCATGGGGTAATTTTATTCATGATAACTAGGACACATTTTTTTGATTCCACATAATTTTTCGTCAGCAATAATGTGAAGGTAAAATGTGGTATACCCATAAATGTCTCTAAACTTATATGTGAAGTTGTGCTTATAACATTATGGAAAAAGTAATCAAGGATTTCACTATCTTACTAGATAGATTCGGTGATGAAAAAATATATAGAAGTGAAGAAAATGCAGTGAGGGAGACAGCGCGATGATATTCTTTTAAATGTGTTTCTTAGTTGAAAGTTTACATTACTTTGCAGCTCACTGAGGAGATGCTTGACTCCTTGTTTCGCTACGCCAAGTTCCAGTACGAATGTGGTAATTACTCTGCTGCATCTTTATGTCTTGATTATTATCGCAACATTGTGCCGCAACAAAATCCAAACTATCTGAGCGCACTATATGGCAAATTAGCTTCGGAAATACTACTACAGGTAAGTATCATGAGCTAATTAAAGTCTCTAATGACAGTACTAAAAGTAGGTTCAGAATACGATTGCTGCACAAATTTTCACTGAATTGATGACAAATTTCCACTGAATTGATGATATGGCATAGCTGTCAACAATTGTAAAACAGCATCGTTGAGACTTCTGCGACATTATGCTTACTCAGTTTCATAATTATCGAAGTCTGATTTTTAGTTAGAATGCTGAAAGCAGTGAAGGCATAATTAGTTTTCGCTGTGTCCTTGCATTTAATTTATCCTATGCAGCATGAATGTTTTTCCTGTCATTATAAATGGTATTTTATCAGAAACAGCCAAAAAAAAGCAGAAATTTCTTTTGATGTATACTTAAAAACGACTAAACGCTTAAAAAAATTTTTTTGCGCTTTTCAGGAATGGACACATGCTAAAGATGATTTGACCAAACTGCGTACATACATTGATTTCAATCCATTTGATACCGAATTAGAATCAGTGCAGCAACGTGCGTGGTTAATGCATTGGGCTTTGTTCGTTTATTTCAACTATCCGAAAGGACGTGATGAAATTGTTGAAATGTATCTTAACCAGCAGCCATATTTGAACACAATACAGGTAATTCTGTGATGGCTTTATGATTTTTTTCCTTTTTTATATTCCATGAGGAACATTGGAAACATTGGTTCTTATTTTTACTCCATTAAATTTATCTATTGATCGCATTTCCAATTTACGCAATATACAATCACATATCAGTGATGTTATTTGTGTTTGTTACCGTTTTTTGCCGTTCAACTATCGTATGTTTTTAAGTTTTTTGTGATATAAAATTATTTTTTTTAGATTGCTTGCCCGCATCTTTTGCGATATTTGGCTGTGGCAGTTGTGACGAGCAAAACAAAGCAAAAAAACAGTTTGAAAGATTTGATCAAAGTAATCGATATTGTAAGTTATTTGTTTGAAGCATTCTTACACCGAATATCAGTCAAGTATGTTGGACTTTTGCGTTTGGCTTGTGTAGACTAATACCGATTTCATTACTCCATTCTGCGATATTTTGATTGTTTTTTTATGAGCAATTTATTTTCTTTCACCTAATTTTTTTGGTTTGCCATTAATCATTTTTATTTAAGGAACGACATAACTATGAGGATCCAGTGACGGACTTCTTAACTTGTCTGTATATTAAGTATGATTTCGACGATGCTCAGAAAAAGCTGAGGAAATGCGAAGATGTTGGTTTTCCCTCAAGTTGTTTGTTTATCTGAAATGAAGGTTCAAGCATGCAATTTTTGGTAATTTTAGGTTTTATCAAATGACTTTTTCCTCACCGCTTGCTTAGAAGATTTTCGGGAAAGTGCCAGATTGTTGATTTTTGAAATGTTCTGCAGAATTCATCAGTGTATTTCAATACAAATGCTTGCTGAACGTCTTAACATGCAGCAGGTATCGATACATTCTTACTATTCAAGATTTTCCCCTTCTCAATCATACTTTTTTAGTCAAGTAGAACGGCATAAATTTAAAAGATAAGTTCTAAGACGCAGAAAATTTTAGGTAGTTTAATTCTGAATGATTTAACGAGAATTATGTTCCAGGTGGAAGCGGAGAGATGGATTGTTGATTTAATCAGAACGTACCGTATTGATGGTGCCAAAATTGACTCAAAACTAGGCCAGGTGCGTTTGACGACACTGAAATTGTCTTCTGCAGACTTTATTGTTATTTAAAAATTTATTAGCTTATCGACATGACGATGTTAATTGATGCTGAAGAGTTGAAATATTTAATCATTTACATTTCTCATGATTATTGTTTTAAAGGTAGTTATGGGAGCTAAAACTACATCTGTCCATGAACAAGTGATGGAAAATACGAAAAGGTTGACTTTCCGCGCTCAGCAAATAGCTCTACAATTAGAAAAAATGAAATTAGACAGGAAGGTTTGTGTCATTTACTTTCTATCTCGTATATTTTTTTTGTAAAGAACCTCAAGATATCTGGGCGGGCGCATTACTTTGACGGTTTCACAATGAGTATAGCACAGTTTTCAAAATGCGAATAGATATTGTTTATGTACAGATTGTTTTATAAACAGGATTTCAAGCCTGAATTTTCGGATTTCAGGGAACCTGGAAAGCTGAATTATCGTAAAATTATTTATGTGGGCAGAAGTCAGGGATCAAGTGACTTTCCAGTGCTTCAGAGAGCTCTTGTGCAGCTTTTTAAATTGCAACCAAGCTTTTTGGTCTTCACTTTTGTTATGAAGAAAATCTCGAACAATGTGATTAATGAAATTCGGCATTGATTTTTAATTACTCTTTTCATTATATATTACTGTTGTCTGTTCAAAATTTGGCAAAATAATATTTGTTTGCTATCTCATGCTATAAGAAATGTAACGAATTCAATCATCAGTGCAAATCTGTTTTATCATCATGAAATTCTAGCTCACAGGACTGATACAAATTGATTGAATTCGCTAACACAAAACTCTTTGTTCTTTTATAGTGCCAATTTTAATGTATAACTTCAGCCTTAGGAATAACCTATATTATTGGAATAGAGTGATTCCTTCACTTTGTCAGTTTTTTGCAATGGACGGGAAAGAGTCGTCAGTGCATTGAAGCATTTTGGTTAATATTAAAATATTTGCTATTGTGAAAGTTAAAAAATTTCGTTGAAGTAATATTTAAAAAAAAAGGAATATTATATAATGGGCAATTAATATTGAGGTGATTCTCTTCTTCGCTGCGAAAAGTGTTTATTAAGCTTTTGTTGTGTTACTTTATTTCCATTCAGTGATTTCATTACTAACTGGATAAAGGTAAATGAAGTCAATGTAATGCAATTTTTTCTTCATCTTAAAAATTCTCAATTAAATTATGATTTTGAACTACTCATTCACTGAAACTTTTTCTTGATTGTTACTGGGAAAGAGCGATTTTTTTACAGATTTACTGAGTTAGAATTAAATCTTTGAATTATAATTTTATGACAAAAAAGGAACGATTAAACAAGATGAGCGATAAATTTTTCAAAATAGAAAAAATTTTCCAAAATAAAATTTTTTTCGCAAACACCTTGAAATAGATAGATTCAGAGGACCGATCGAAAAACAACACTCCTCTTCTAGAAACGTGAAAACCAGAACTGTCCGATGTAGGAAAAAGGAACTACTGATTAATGATTTGGGAATTCGATAAAGGACAGGTGATTCAAATTAGATAAAGGCTGGTGAAAAAGGGTTAAAATAGGTCAATAAACATGTACAAGTTGATGATCGAGAATGCTCTCTCGACGTCAGAAAACAGAAATATGGAAATTCGATCAACAAAGCAGAAAATTCTAGAACAACTATGACTTATAACTGCCATGAGGCACGAGAGCTAATCAAGGAAAGTAAGTAAATTATAATTTACATGATAATATCTGTGAATTTTGTGATAGCAAAGGAAAATCAATTGAGATTTCGGATACCATTTGAAGTTCCAGAAAATATTAATGAGCAAATTTGGAATTGAAAAAATCAATGGAAAAACTGGAAATGTTCATCCAAAAATCAACGAACTCGATGATGGAAACATTTCAGAATGAACGACCGATGATGGAAACATTTCAGAATGAAATCAATCAATAAGGAAAGGAATTATCACTTCTTGCTATCAAGTCTAAATGAATTTCATTCCACTTCTTTGTCCTTCAAATTTTAAAGAATCAAATCAAACAGAAATTACAGTTTTCCATGTGAAAACTTTATAAAAAGGATTTCGTTACCAAAAATTGTGGAATAAGAAATTTCAATCAATCAAATCTCATAATCAAACTGAAGGTTCCATTGGGCAGAAGTAGTTGAACCCTATTTACGTAAACAAGAACAGAAGTTTTTTTGATAATTTAATCAGTTATTTTAACTAGACAATCCTTCTATCTATCCAGCTTAGAAGGGAAGAATTGAGGAGTCATAATTTGACAAGAACAAATTGCTATGTCAGAACGCAGGATCGAACATTTTATTCCGCATTTTATCTCTGCAAATAACCAACTTGAAAATTCAGAGTTAAAAATAACGAGCAAAGAATAAATGTGTGACATTCAATAAATTTATTAACAATTATACATAATGCTACTACAAGTTAATGTTAAACAACAAATAAACAAATATCCCCAAGAAAGTTGAACATCATAAACAGAATCACCTGAATGGAATCATAATGTACAACAAGAAGAAGCCCCCGACAAAGCTAAAAAAGCAAGTGAAAACAAGAAATCATTAAAATGAAAATCTAAGCAGCTAAATTGCTTTCCGAATTGTTAATTGAATAGTGGTCTTCAGCTTCATGTTGAATATCATCGTCTTGCATGCCTACCTCTACATCAACATCTAAAGACGATTTCAGCGTACCTTCCTGAAACTATCAAAATGTTCTTACAAATGTGGACAAGGATGCAGTTTAATTACTAAATAGATAAAACATTAAATGTTTGCTGGTTATACTAACCTGCTCTGCTATACTGTTGTTATCAGCAACATTCATTTCAACTGTTTCCGCATTCCCGTCAGCGACGGTTAAAATGCTTCCAACATATTCATTCACAAGATGAATTGCATCTTCTTCCAATAATTTTTTGATTACTGTTGAGTCAGGAAAATCGCTACAAATTTCCTTGATTTTTAAAGCACATCTCTTTTCCTAAAGACAAAAAAAACCTCACAATTCAATTGCTATATGACTGCATTTTTTATTTTTTTTAAAATTTAACAGCTAAGAATTGAAAAAATAAATTAATTAAGATAAAATCCAAAAAAAATGAAAAAAGTGAGAAAGGGACTAGACGAAAAAAAACTTTCTAGGAAAGAAGGAAAAGAAAAAAAATTGAATCAACGTTTCAGAACAATACTAACGTATATTTCTAGCGTACAAATAGTATGATAAAACGGTCGACAACATTTTTCGTATGGATATAAGGCCAAAAAGCAGCCGTTAATGTATGGAATAAAATATTTCCCTAATAATTTAACTGCTTTCTCCATAATCTGGAAAAAAACACGGATTATAATAAAAATTCAAAAAAATTGTTAGCATTATACGGTTGGCCACTCAAAGAAACCTATTTCCTTACCAACGTTCACTAATAAATTTCTTTGACATTTAAATTTTGAAGAAATGGAATGATCCTATCTATTTAGAATTTTCTTCCTACATCCACAAATTAAGCAACGTTCGCGAAAGCATACACAACAAAAAAAATCAAAGCTTACCATTTCTTTAACAAAATTTTCCATATCACATAGCCAGCAAACAACAATCTTTATTGAATTTGTCAGCTCCTCAAGCACTGTGTTGATCTGGAAATAGGTAACGAATGAAAATTTTCAAAGTCAATCCAAAACGTAAGTCAACCTAAAATAAAAGCACCAAGGAAGTAAAGTGAAATTTTTAAAGACAAAAAATATGTAGCGGTACATACTAGGGTTGGTGATAAGCCACTTCGCAATTCATTTAAAGCATCAATTATGGCATTCCCATAGACACATAAATCATCCCAAAACGCAAGTACTGACGAAGCCGATAGTTGCTTGCCGTTCTCAGCATCAGATGGAAGCAAAGCATCTGGTATATCTCCATCAATTTCTATGGTTCTACACTTTTTTAAACTAAAATAATAAAGACGTGAAATTGCAAATATATTGAAATATACCCATTGATTCCAAATATCACAATTGAAGGAATACCATGAGAATCACACATTAAATACGTTCAGCAATCAAATCCTTGAATTACAAGGTTTAATATAACTTTACTGAATTCGCAGTTTACATCAAACTCACTTATTCGCTGCATTGTGCACTTTCAGAGAGAATCTCTTGGTAACAAATCCATCAATAATTTCTGAAATCAGCGGTCGAAAATCCATTCCCATTCGACCAAATGATAAAGCGAAACTCATCAATTTACTCGTAAGTGAGCCAATATCAATGTGCACTTCATTACCAACATTGCTGAAATAAGTGACCATCTCAGTTATGAAATAACAATGCATTTAGAAGAATGAATCATGTTTACTTTATGTAACTGAACATTTCGTCAAGATTATGAATAGCCCAATCACTGAGAATTACAGAAGACGCTGGTGTCTGCCAAACATCCCATTGCTGATCTATCGATGACTAAAACAATAAATTTATTAGTGTTAAAAACCTTACATTATTTGCTACAGTGAACTGTGACACCAAAAATAGAAAAAATACAGCTCATGTCGAGAAACTTAAGATCCTCACATCACTTCGCCGTCTGCCTATTTCATTTTCTGGAAAAACAGCCAAATACAGAACCATAGTGTCATACATACAATCACGATAAACCTCAACCATTCGCAGGATGAAGTCCGGCTGCGACTGAAAATACGACTGGATAAAAGTTAGCAAAATTCGAAGTCGTAACCAAAAACTATCAGAAAGGCAAAAAGAAAAGGACTACCGATCTTTTCCGGAGATACATGCAATACTATGTCGAACGTTATATCAATTCATAACAAATTTGAATGCAACTCACATGATTAGGAAACAAAAAAGAACATCAAACTAAAAAGAGTTATCAAACTCGAAAAAAGTCACTTGAATATCCGAAAGCCGCTTTTTAAGATATACATCACGATACTGCAAAATCATAATACGCATTTGCGTCAAAGACAGGTACGGAATCTTTCGGATATTATTCACAATTTGAATACTATCAGCCAAATCAATCGGTCCAGCAAATCTGCTGAACAATTCATCCAATAATTGATATCGAGCATCGGTTAGCTTGCCAGCAACTCTCTAGAAATATTTAGCAAATTCAAAATCATCATAGCAACCAGCAAGATTTTTATTGCTCTAACTTTCAACAATATTTAAAATGAATAAAATTCAGATGAAGAAAAAATGCAGAAAAAAGAAAACCTTAATTATAAGATTTTTTGTGAGTCCATGCGTTTGCAATTGCACTCCATAATTTGTCAACAAATACGCCATATCATAGTAACCAGCTCGAATACATATATCCATGCGCTAAAACTTAGACTTTTGAACAAACAGCTCACAATTAAAGCAAATTTAAAAGCATTGCAGGAAAACTGCTGCTTCGAAATCAAATGTCAGTTTTTCTGATATCACCAACTCCAATTTAACACAAAATTTAAGTTTCAATTTTCTAAAATCATTTTCAGGAATTAATTTTTCAAAATATATTTCTATAAAATTGAATCCAGTTGCATGCGCTAAAAAACTTTTAGAAAAAATTTACCGCTGGTAAGCTTAGAACATCCCATAAGTGTGACCCTTTGCTTTCAGCAAGCTGTAGATGATGAAGCTCTTGCATGATTTCATCATTTTTTAAATCAAACTGACTCATAGATTCCTTTATCGATTCGATTCTTTTTTCAATATCTTCAACCAAATTGCTTGCTTCGCCAAACTTGAAAATCAATGGTCATTTTTTCAGTCATTTAATTTAGCTCTATATTTTAAAGCTTAATCAGTAAAAAGTGAAATGAGAGTCCAATCGATAAAAATAAGAAAAGCCAAGTATTTTCCTTTTATTCATCCACTTATTTCCTCTTTTGAAAAATTTCTTTATTAGTCTCAAATTGCTACTTGTCTACCATTTTCCACTGTATGGAAATCCATCAAGGAAGCATTTTATGGAGAAAAAGACCAAATACCATCCAGAAACACGGGGACAGACTCATTTTCCTCTAGCATTCAACCAGTTTCTCGTAAAAAAAAAAGTTTTTCAGCATAAAAATAGCAATTTAACACCATTTTTCGAGAGTAAATTGTAATTAAGTTAAAACGCACGAGCTGCCGGCAATGCTCCGTGGTACTTCCGGCATCCGCATAAATTCGATAATTTCCATAAGCCAAATCGCTAATTTGTTGCTGAACATGAATTAATTGAGAAGATGTATTTTGCTTTTCTTGCTCTAAAATTCGATTAAAAATTAAACTTAAGTGAAAAGAGCCTATTAAACAGGGGAAACTCATTCCTGGATTACTCAAACATTCAACGGAAAGACGTTTTTGTCACTACCGTCGTAGACAAATAAAAACCTCTGAAATTGAATTCAGTGCCAGGCTATCAACAAAGTGCCAATTTCGAATGATAAAACGGAAAATTGCAGAGTTTTAAATGGAAATATAAAGCAATGAAATTATAAATTTGATTGAAAAATTCAAACTTACTGAGTTGTGCAACACTAAGTGTACGCAATTCGCCGTCCAGAAAATATGACATCATCCAATTATAAAATTTTCAAAGCTAATAAACATTCTGGAAAGTAAATCATATAAAATAACGGAATTAACAGTCAGATTATTTACGAGATGGAAATGACCAGATCATTGAAACTTAAGTTTCACAACGACCCTAATTATAGCTGCAAAAGTACAAGGCAATACAGCACGAGGAGTTGCAAAGTTGGCGGAAAAAGTGCAGGATGAGATTTGCAAGAATAAAAAAATGACGTGACTTATGATGAGGTTGTGGAGGATGCGGTAAGTGTTGAGAAATACTACCGCTGATTAGTATGAGTTGAATGTTTCAGGAGGAATGAGAGGAAGGGAGAAGTTTGGGTGAAAGAGAGGAACAGAGACTGATAACATTTCGAGGTATTTTATATAGAAGAAGTGAAAAATTTTTGAGAGATTCAGGTGAGAGCATAGTAATGAAGAGGGAGTTTACGCTATTCAATTAACATCCGACAACACCGTTTACTAAAGTCGTTTGTAAGGAATTAAACTTAGTGCTGACGAATAGTACCAATTTTTTTCATGTTTGAAGATGAATCACGTCGTATGCTTACGTTGTTTACGTCAGTTTTTTCTTTTTCTTCAATACATTTGAAAGTAAATTAGTTTAACAATTTAAAGTCCATTTTTTTCTTTTTAGGTATACCATGAACATTGTTTGACTATTGCTTGGTTCATATCACAATGAGTAAGAAGAGAGAAATTGATGTGCCAGGATTATCTGAACCATGGAAAGCGTTTTATTCGGACAAAAGAAAACGGTTCGGAAGCTTTTACTTTTCATATGAATTAATTTAAGTAAGAGTAGTGAACAAAGTCACACAAATTAATGTAATTTTTTTTTTCCTTAGCGTTTATCCCGCTTGGTTGCAGGGTCCGCTTCTGTGGAGCATTTTCTTTTTACATCCGGCTCCATAGATGCATTTTGTTGTTGTGTTCCATTTCCCTTGTTATTGTGTTTTGGACTCGTGGCGATACTTTTTGCTCATTTCATCCAGGTGGGATAGATTTCTTCTTTCTTACGGCCATTGTCGGAGATTGTTGAACCAAGGTATTTGAAACTGTTGCATCT
>JABVXS010001121.1:0-18332 GCA_013365335.1 Madathamugadia hiepei | reverse complement strand
TGACAATTCTATCGACCACATCAAATACAAAAACGAAGAGAAGGAAGTTGGTATGTATGTAAACCATGTGTGTGTGTATGTGTGTGTGTTGTGTGTGTGTTGTGTGTGTGTTGTGTGTCTTCGGGGGCGTGCAACATCGCGGGAAAGAACCAATAGTGGTGCCATATCACTACGGTGACTTCCTCTTCCATTTCCAAAATTTTCTTTTTCATTCTTAAAATAATTTATAGCAAATATTCAAAAGTGAAATAGTTCCTTTAGAGAGAAAACACGTTTGAATGACTTATCCAGTGTTACGTGCGTGAACACACGTATGCAATTATGTGTTACGAGGGCATGAATTTGTTAAGTTTGAAACTTGAGGATGAAAAATGAACAAATTCTGAGGATAAGGGGGATATCACCAGATGGAATTCAAATCGAAACATTTTGGGTCGAACATATTGCGTTCTGTCCTTAGTCTCATTAATCTTCCTTTCCATCACATGCACACATGCACACACATACTGATGCATGTCACAGACACACATGCATACGGAGACAGACACATATTATTCTTCAGATGCATTTAACGTCGTTTAGGATAGAAATATTGCATTACTTTACAGTAATATACCTGTCATTCTCCTTCCCCGTACGGTGGTTCGTTCATTTTTAAACCTTTTAATATCACGTGAGCTGCGGGATCAGGAATGGACATCCGTGTCTCCTTAGATTAAGTAACTTGTCCACTTATTCCTTATCCGTAATGCCGGGGACGTTTCACCTGTACGTTGTACAATCCAATCGTCTTCTATTGCTGTTGTTTATTACCTTGTTCAACTATTCTACCTGACTATATCTGATCATTTAAATGTGAAAATTTCACTTTAAGATTGATTTGAATTTTTGGATTGAATTTCGTTTAAAGCTCGCATGATCGAATGGACATCGGCTACCTACCTGGTCAGCGTATTTCCTTCTCAAAAATATTTCTGGAAGCGACATAACTTGTTACATAAAATGTGTGACATGAGCTTTCATCTTCAAATAGATCTAAACTTAATTAGATTAGCTAACAATTCTTTTAGCTTTTCAATCTTTCCCATTATCCTTTCTCCTTCTCCTTATCTTTTCTTTGAATTCTAAAGAACAAATTTTTTTTTAATTGGCACTAATTTTTCTTCTTATTTGGCTCTCTGAAGGGGAAAATTTTCAGTGGAAGTTTTTTTTCCACTAACGAATCATAACTAAATGGTACTTGGCTGATTTCATGGTTGACAGAAAGTTGCAAAACTGAAGCTAAGCCTGTTTCGATGGCAGCCAAATTTGTTGACTAACTTTTAATGAAGGACAAATCAATGAGACCTTAATTTCCAACACTTTCTCTTTGTTTTTTTTTTCAATTTCAAACTTCTTTGTTTCATGTACAACAGGACAGTTTGTTTCGAAAAAGTCGATACGACGGTTTCTTCTTTCTCTTCCTTTTCTTCTTTTTTTCATTTCAATTCATTTCCGATTTTCGTGAGATAATGAAATTCATGCGGAAACCAGATTTTGCTTCCTTTTAATGTTCTGTTTTAAAGATTTCATTTCTAAAGCAAAAGAAAAGAAGATAAACCTTTGAGAATAAAGTACATAAATTGTTTGCAAAGATAATAAACGAAAATTACACATTTTCAAATTTAATTAATTTACCAAAAATTTTGACAGTTATTTTTCCCCCGAGGAGTTTTGTCCAAAAAACCCGCCTGACTTTATCAAAAATTGAATTAATAAAAAAGTTTTGAGGAAAACAGAGAAAATTCTTGGCAACCAATTCATCATTCCCTGTTCATCGGATAAGGAAGGGATACTTTGAGTTTGTCGAAAAATTAAAAATTTCATTTTTTCGAAAAAACGAACTTCAAACCTTTTAATTAAACATTTTGTTTCTTTCATTTAATATTTAATTTCGCCCGATAATTAGACATAATTAGGAAATAATTAGAAAATGAGTGGAAAAGAAATGAAATTAATGAATCGAAAGAGATTTCAAATTGATTTATTTTAAACGATTTTAATACAATTAGTTAATTAACGAAGAGATCTGAAAAGTTCATCGTCGGTGCCGTCCTTTTGTTAAACTTTCTTTCGCAAATGTTTGCCGCCGACCCTTCCACTGAAGATTATTTGGTAGTGGTTACTGATTAGGTGATTAGTTGGCATTATCATCGAATTGATAAGGATAAGTGGGTGGCGAGTGGGTGAGAGTGCAAATTCAAATCTCATTGGAATTTTCAAATCTCTGTTGAAAATTTTCATCGAAATTCTCAACTCATCCACCTGATTTTTTTGTTCTATCAACAATTACATTCAACTGTTCGTATTCGCTGAACAACTTGCCAAACTTGTCAAATTTAAAATTTGTTAAATACATTTTCAGTATTTCTAACAAGTAGAAGACATATTCCATTCTATAATTAATTGAAACTTTAAATTGCTAAAAAATTATTCAATTTCAAATTTATTAGCAGATGAAATTGCAACATTCAAAAGTTATCGAAACTGATTTGAAAATAATGAAGAAATGAAATAATTAAAATGTTGAAACAATTTGTTAGGCAGGTAAGCAATTATTAACTTCCTTTCGCCACTACTGCCAACCTTGGTGTCACAAAGATGAGACTTCGAGGGCAATTGATAATTGTGATAGCAACGATCCGTTCTGCTAGGATCAACATTGTGGCATCCGTACGATAACTCATTGTCGCACCGATCAAAATTTTGCCATTTTCATTAACCTTTAACCTATTTCATCGCCTGCCTGCTGTTTTGCTGTATTTGTATCAACAATTGTCACCCATCACATCAAAACTTATCGATATATTTACCGATCGCATACTCTGATTACTACTGCTGCTACCACTGCTCCTTGAGGACATTTAGTGTGACAGGTGAATTTTAATTTCAATAAAAACAGGATGTCCGCATAACGAAATGTGAACATGATGAAAGAGTTGACAAATATTTGATACAGTACCTCGAGAAACAAATATTTCACCGTACCCTCTCATCAACTGCATGTTTTACAGTATTTCGCTTAGAAACATTAAACTTAACAGCTAGTACAAATTGAAATTGTGGTGAATTCAAGAAAAGCAGCATGGAAAATGGCACCAGGAATGGTGTACTGTATTGGGAATACGGTATTTTCAGATAACTACTTCAGAATACGGTATTTTCAGATAACTACTTCAGAATACGGTATTTTCAAATCGAAATCTTTGATAGTCTGGCCTTTTGGTCTTTTTGAAATACTTGTGTAATTCATTATTTGATAAGGTAAATGGTTGTTGTTGACAAAATTGATTAATTAACAAACTTTATTAAACATTTTCGACGATTTCAACAAAAAATGAATTGATTCGTCTTTTTCACGGATTCTGAAATGAAATCCAGAAAATGCGACGACAGCGATCGATATCTCTTCCAAAATAAACTTACTGTATTGGACAATCTATGAACTTTTACAGGTCAATCGTATAGCAAGATCACATGAAAGTTTATGAGCCATTTAAAGTTGACCAATGATATGTCGATGAATGAATCTGTTGGCTGCGATGTCAAAAAAACCTAAAAATGAAGAAGACTTACTGGACAACGGTAAGTTGGTTATCCTGAATTTTATTCGAGTAAGCTTTTCCATCTACCCATGCATTCCTGTAAGGTCACATGTTAGTTGAAATGTAAATTTTCCATTTGGAAATTTAAAAAATCAATTTTTAATTCGTTGAAATAATCAGTGAAAGCATTTGCTCAACAGTTTAAATTCTATTTATTTAATTAAAACTTACTAATTGAAATCAATCAAATGCGATAGTGAATGGTGAATTAAGTGTTGAGAGTTAATGATAATTAATCGATTGAATTTGTGAATTTTCCTGAGAGAATGGATGAATTTTCATCACTTCAAATTTCAAAAAAAAAGACAAAATTGATGAAAACTTTGTAGTAAAATAAAAAATTTAAAATATAAGTGAAAGCATTGATTTGTTTACAATGAACGGAAAGGACAATGACCGACCGGAAGTATGAATTTTATAGTACAACAAGTTTTGGAGGGATTTGAAGTTAGATGATAATGATCGATAAAGTCTTAGCATATTGCTTAATTAATTAGCTTAAGCTCTAGTCGCAGAAAAATTCTAACTTTGGACTACTCTATATTCAAAAGTTCGATAGTATATTGTTGTAGAAATGATATTTGCAAAGTTCACTCGTTGATAGTATGAACATATGGTGAAGGTCAAAGGTCGAAGGAAATCTGCCAAATTAACCAAGTTAGTGTTGTAAATCAAACTGTTGGAGTGTTTATGGCAGTCTATTTGTTGGCGACCGGGTTAAGGGTGATGATCCCCTGGAGTGTGCGACCATTAGTGCTCCAACTACATTCATTTCCTTTCTCGAGAAAAATTTTTGTTTAAATTAAATTTAATTTGCTGATTAAAGTATTTCTTTGCTAGAAATTTCACTTCATTTTACAATTATTTCATTAATTTTTTTCTTTCAAATTTATTCCTTCCGTTCACATTCATTCATACTAAGCATACCTTCATGTACTTCTTTATGATCGTCCAGTAGGTACGACATCCGTTGCAGGCCTAATTTCCAGGCATCTAGACACGACATCCACAAAAAATCATAGGCCTGATTTCCAGGAACTCAACCAACTCCTCCCGCTTACATCCCAATATGCTGAATTTTCAGCCGCCATTGCTGTATAGTTGTTTAGATGCATTCAGAATTAAATTAGTTTAAAAATTGGTCGTGAAAAATTTAATTATGCAAATAGCACAAAGTACAAAAATCAAAGTTTGGTTTAGGTATATTTTCGTTTACCAAATATTATTCACAACATTCATCATTTTAATCTTTTTATTCAGAAGGATTCTGACTTCATTATTCGAGGTGTGCAATTAATTCCTTTATAGCAATGTACCGACAAAGACACCGAGGTGAGATAAATATGCGACACTTCAGATGAGAATCTAACTGAAGCAGATCAGAATCTGACTCATTCATGAGGGATCAAATAAGTGGTTGACAAAAAGAAGGGTTGAATTATCAAAGAGTTACAGACTGCTCGAAAATGACAGGTGTGGAAGTCACTTCATAAATTTATTAATTTTAAGCTCTCACTGTCTATTAGAACTTGCTAATTAGGTTTGAGGACTTATTCTCCACTTGAACTTATTAATGAGATCTTATTGTCTTCTTAAAATTATTATTGAGATGCAAGACTTGATTGTTTATTGGAACTGCCGACTAGAACTTATTCATAACACTCAAGGCCCTCCCGTCTACTGAAACTTATCAAATAAATTTATTGTCTGTTAGAAATTGCTGATTAAATTTAAGGCTTACTGTTTATCTGTTACCACAATCAATGCTGGCTAAACTGGAAACTTTAATGCTAAAAAATCATACGTAATATTTAAGTTTAATTTTGTTTGTGTTAGACTCGTTGCACTCATTTATCCCACCGAGGTAATTATTTCAGTTTGGTTGATTTTTCATCAACTTTTCTGAATTTAATTTTAAAATTTCCCAACCTTCCACGGCAGTCAGTAAAAACGAGTACAGCTAACCTGAATTTAATTGGGGAAATAGTTGGAAGAAAATTTGAGATTTTAAAACTGCTTAAAATTTTTCAAATCTAATCAAATAATTTTCTTTTATTCGATTTCTTTTAAAAAGTTTAATTGTAGTAGAGCTTTTTATTTGTAAAATTCAAAAAATTTCGATTTTATATTTAAGTAAAATAAAGTAACTAATGAGGTAGGACAATGCAGTGGGTGGATTAATAAGGTATGGCAATGTCAGGTGGACATAAGGTAATATCAACAGGTGAAATAATCTTAATCCCATGTGCAATCAGTGATTGTTATTATTCAACTAACTGTGAAATGTTTGCTTAAAATAATCAAGAGAGAAAGAGAAAGAGAGTGAGGGTGAGAAAGAGAGTTGAAGGGAGTAGAGAGATTGGTGAAAAAATGAAAATGATTTCGATAATTTCTACCAAAGTACTTCACTTTCACTCGATATAATTGATTCGTCATTTATTTAATTAGCAGAGCAAATTTAACCTGAAATTTATTAAAATATTCCTTGTTAAATTTTTTAATTTTTAATGGTTAAAAGAGAGAAAATATTGAAAATAAGTTCAGCATTTCTGTTGTATTGTAGTACTTTGATTTTTAAGATCTTCAAGCAAAGGGAATTAGAGAAATATCTGCCACTCAAATACTTAGTTCACACTTTGAAATGCTAATGGAGCAAATGAATTTTAATTGAGTGGTTGTAATATGTAAATTGAATCATTGAAGTGAAGGAAATGGAAATGCTAGAAAAGGTTGGAGATGATTCACAGAGATATTTCTAATTATACATAATTAGATTAGGAAGATTTCCACTTCTCTTATCAATAAATAATCCTTCCCAGAGGAAATATCTTTGAAGTATGCCGCTATCTTTCCATGATGATTTAATTGTTTTCATTGCGAAATGAAATATTCGGAAAGATTGACAAGATTGATATCGATGTACCTCGATGTCCATCCATACGATCAACTAGTGTTAAGGTTACTCAGATGAGCTCTAATCTCTCCAGCTGCGATTCATCCTGATCCTATTCTTCTCCATACATCCGTAATTCAATCCAAACAATAATGATTTTGCAACGAGGAAATAGAAGTACGGTAAAGTGGAATGACTACCAGTCATCCATCCGAAGAGTATTTCATATTAACCACCGAATACCGAACATAGTCGAAGTTTAATTAAGCAATTAAATTTCTTCCATCAACTTACTCTCATTTCATCTTTCATTATAAAATGATAAAATACAACCAATGATTTCAAATGGTATTCAAAACTTTCTAAATTAACTCGATTCGCTTGTGAATCAAGAGCTTCTGCCGGTATACCCGAACCAATTTCAACACTTTCAATCATCGAATTGAGTTATCAGTGACAGGTAAATGGCTAGTCACACCCAGGAAATCTACAACATTTCACAACTTATTCGGGATATCCTGAAGTATTTTGCAGCTTATTCGAGATATCCTGCAGCATTTCATAACTTCTCCCGACCACCCATCAACCTTTCGCCTCTGTTTTGCCATCTTGTTTGTTTATCAGTGGCAGATCTGAGAATGATTTCTTATCTTGCTGCCATCACACTTCATATTGTTAGTAAACTGATCTACCCAATGTAGCAACAATCTAAACAAAAACTTTCCATCTGTTCGCTGATAAGGAAATTTGAGCAATCAATACACAATAGGAAATTAAAATTTGAAAATTAAAATTTTTTTCACGACAATCTTCCTAGCGTTTGTCCCACATGGTTGTAGGGTCAGCTATTGCAGAGCGTCTTTGTAGCACGACAATAAATGATCAAAGAATTCTGAAATAAACAATAATGAGTGAATGAGATATATTTCAACAATTTAAATTTTAAAATAGTAATTTCGCTTTTTTATCTCGGAAATTGAAACTTTTTGAATTTGCCAACGGCAAATGAATTAATGAAAACATTGGTAAGAGAATGAGAGGGATGAGATGAATTGTGATGTAGTTGGAGTTGATCGTAGTAAAAATATGTAAACATGTTGAATTTCTCGAATCACATGACCTCTGTGCCGGACCGCTTCCTCAGCATTTCTCTTTCAGACTTCAGCAGAGAGAAAGTTAAGGTGGTCACAGTGACAGGTGACATCAATCAGCCACAAATTACGTATCTCTCCAATACAGTATCACTGATAATGAACAGTCTTGAGATACTATCAGTAACGAACTACCAAACTTTTTCCTCTCCTTTCCTCATTTTTCACTGTAATTTCAAAGTGTTTCCTCTCTCTCTCTCTTTCTAAATATCATTGAAAAATTTTTTTGTAAAAAAACTTTTTTCAATTTCACAACAAAAAAAATTGCAAAAAAAAGTTAATTTTTGATGGACTAATTAATTGCTGATGTATTTCAGAAATGTGAGAAATTTCTTGTTAAATCAATTTTTCATAATTAATTATATACCACATATAACTAACTACTCATCAACACTTTCTCGACTTGCCAGGTCAATGTCATGCCAAATCGAAGTGTCATCAATCCTTTTTCCTCCCACCTGAAATCCACCTCTATCAAGTTGAATTTCGGAAAGTTTCATATTTCAAGAAGTCAAGCGTAATGATTTCTGGACCACTTTAGTTTCCCACTCTCGAACCATAATTTTTAATTAATTACATTATTTGGTATTTCAAAAGGGAATCTGATTAGTAATTTTGTGACACTTTTTCAGTTTTAATGTCATTTCAAAGAATGTGCCAAAATTTTTGTCACAAAAAGAAGCAGCCATGCAGGATTCTCGAGAACAAATACTGTTACTTCACATTTGAAACTAATTCAACAAATTTCGAAACAAATTCAAAGTTCAATAAGAAATTTTTGTCGTAATTTTGAATGAAATTTTGAGGCAAAACTTCAAAGTAAACAAAAATTTTATAATACTTTGACAAACAGTATTTTTCAGAAAAATTTGGTAAAGGCGATCTTATTGAAGTTCATTCTCGACGACAAATTTCATGAAAAATCTTTTTTGCAGAAATTAAATGAAATTAAACAAAAATTCAGCTGTATGAAATAATCTCAAAATCGATGAAAGTTTCAAATATTTTGATTCAGCCATTGGGCAATTTTCCTAGGAAACAGTCAACTCAAATGATCAATTTTAATACTTTGATTTAATTAAAATTCAATTCAGACAGATTTTGATTTGATTAAAATTTAAAATAAATGAAAACTTTGGCAAATGAATGCTTTCTCCTCACCGTCAGGGATTTGCTAATTTCAAATGGAACTTTTGAGTAGGGAAAGTAGCATTTGGTGCCGGGGAATGTAGGAGAGGAAGGGGGAAGGCCTTAAGTCAATGATTTATGAGGCACCAATTGCTTCCAGGCGCTTCTTAGCTTTCTCAATGTTCCGTCCCAACGAAATGCACACAACCGTAGCACATCAAACTTTCAAATCCTCTCTGCCTCTCTCCTCTTATCTTCTCATCTCTTCTAGTCTACTCCCGAACTATTTCCACATTTCTTTTTCCTTCCTGTCTATCACAACATGACATGTGCTACAAGAACAAGCAAGCAGCTACGTACAATCGTCTGTTTTACAGCTTTTCAAAAAAAACTTATCGAGTTGCCTCGGAATTACTGATAATTGAAATTAAAGCATCGCTGGAAGAGTTTAAAGTTCACAATCTTTTAATCTGAGAACTGCAAGTGAAAAAATAATTGGAACTTTTCGAGAAATTTTGAAATTTAAAGAATAATTTTTTATTCAAAAGTTTTAATTTTAATGAATTGTCGTAGATGAAAATTCATTGAAATGTGCTGTATTCTTCTTCTAACACTATAAAAAACGAAAAGTTAAATTTTGAATGATTTTTTTTTTTCAATGAGCGGCTTTTTTGTTCGTTTGAACTTTGACCATTTTTCTAATTTCAATTTATCTTTGGTTTAAATTTTTTTCTTTTTTCTCGATTTTTGCTCTGTTGAAATTGACGAATGGCTGAAATGGTCGCCTTGCTGTCCATTACGGTCACTGATAATTGTTCAAATCAAAGAAGCATTTCACTCCTTCAAGCTTCTCCAACTCTTCCGGAACAGGAAGGAATCACCGGAAAACATCGATTTAAGTTTCATTGAATTTAAAAAGAATGAATAAAAAATGATTCATCAAAGAATTTTGATTCGATTTGAAATAATTGCAATTTTTCTCGATCAAAATTCTCTCGCAAAATGAAAAATTTTTCAAATTATCAACAAGCAAAGACATTGGATTACTTTTCCAATTAACTTTTTTATTTCAATTATTAAACTTCAATCACAAAATTTCCTTTTCTTTGTTACATTCATTTCTTTCAACACAAAAATTTACAAACAAAACAAGCTTAATAAGCAGTTTCATGAAAAACAAAACAGAAAAAAAGATGCAAAGATGCCGATTATTAATAGCCATTGAAATGGAATCAAACAGAAATTCACCGAAACATTGAAATTGTTGATGAGGCAGAGAAAAAGAAATGACTGACCAAGTATCGAAGATTGCGAGAATCGGAAAGTCCTTTGAAGGATAATTTAAGCATTTGATAACACTTGGTGACCACATTCTTTTGATGGAATGATTACGACAGGTACAGGTAGTTTTACCTGCTTCTTCAGCTAATAAGCTTAGTCTAAAAGTACCTTAGAAGAAAAGACAAATACCGAAACTTTACATTTTGTGAGCTAATTTAGCAATATGGCAAAGTTGTCAATGAATTCAAAAAAAAACTCAAATGAAGGTAGTGTTCGAAGAGAAAAAGTTCGTTTCTTGATAAACAACTTGTTTATAATTAAATTGAAAAAATTGAAATTTGATTTCAATTTTTTGAATTCAAATTTGACGTGAATTGTTGATTTCAGATAACTAATTTTAAAAATGCTTATCATTTCTTCTTCATTCAAAATATTAAATCAGTGATTGTTGTAATTCATAGATTGCTGTGATAGAGATGCCAGATGTAATTAGCATAATTAATGTTTAAATTGTCAAATTCAAAGAAAACTTAAATTTAATTTTAGAACAAAAAAAATGATTCACTCAAGAATTGATAAATGAGCAGTTCAGTGAAATATAGTAAAATTGTAATTAGGAAGAAGTGATCATAGTGATGTATAGGATGACCTGTTAGCTACTCCATTAATTATCCTTCCTAAGAATGCTACCTGCTCGGTCCGGTCGCCCTCCTTCTCCAATACACCACCACCGTTGATGCAGTCATTAACAGCATCACAGCGATTGGTTCGATGACCTGTGTCACCGTCGGTATATAAAAAAACCCTGGGAGGTGCAACAGGTACACTTGTCGTAGTGGTAGTAGTAGTAGTAGCAGTGGTTGTAGTAATAGTATCAGTAGTGGTTGAGGTAGTAGTTTGGTTCGGTGGAGCAGCGGCAAGTCGTTGTTTCTTTTCTTTCATCCGTCTGTTCTGAAACCAAATTTTAATTTGCCGATCGGTGAGTGCTAACAATGCGGCAAGCTCATTCCGTCGTTGCTTGTTCAGGTAACGGTTCGTCCGGAATTCCTTCTCCAATTCCACAACTTGTGGTGTGCTGTATGACGTACGACCTGAAATGCATCACAATGATCGATCCCATTACTTCCGTACTTTTACAATCAAATCGTACTGGTTAAATGCCATTAGTTCATAGATAAACCAATTGCTAGTGTGACAGGCTCCTCTAATTACAGCTATTAATATTAATTAGACAGTAGTGATATCAGATTGAGTAAACAAGCTTTTCAAACTTTCTTTGCTTTGATCGCTGAATTTAGTACAACAAATTTATTATAATTATTCAAGGAGAATTGGTTTTGATACGATGATCATCGGTAAATGATTTATCAGTTGTTCTGGAAGGTGCACTAACGTTATTCCAATCACTAACACTTTTCGTTTTCCAACAAGTACACGAAAAGTTTTTGTTAAATTTTCCAAACATTTTAGTATATTTCAACTACCGTATATGCTTTTAAGGTGATGAGGATAGAGATGAAAGAGTACCGGCAGTTCAGTTTTCTACAAATAATGTTGGATATGGATGTGTTGCAAAGTGATCCATCATTACCAGCTGACGACTGCTTGGGAAATTTCATTTCACATTCATAGCATTAATTTCATTTTAATTACTTTTTCTTCCAAAAAGTAATTCTTTTTTCTCAAAATTTCGAAATTAAAATGTGTACTAATTTAAGAAATTGTTCATTAAACTGTGAAATTTACAATTTCTTTTGCACTTTTTTGGTCTCTAAAAGTAAATATTTCATTGAATAGTGAAGTTTGAAATTTAAGTTTGTCGGATTTTTTTTCTACAATTCTTGTAGAAAATTTTTTTAACGATAGAATTCTTTCATTTCCTTGCTCCTTCCACCACTGATGAGCAATGATATTATCATCCGTGCTTATATTCAAATAACACTAAAATTTTAGCTTAAAAATTCCGACGAAATTTTTGTGAAATATGAAAGGAAAGTTGGCGAATGAATTCAAAAGCTTACAAATGAAGGAAAATAAAGTTTTTCTTTTTTTGTATCGATCATTCCAGAAGAGTCCATAAAAGTCGACAGGTTGTCACGCTCTCTCTTTCTCTCTCTTTCATTATAGCCTTCACTCTCGATTCTCG
This sequence comes from Madathamugadia hiepei, assembly GCA_013365335.1. Taxonomy (NCBI): domain Eukaryota; kingdom Metazoa; phylum Nematoda; class Chromadorea; order Rhabditida; family Onchocercidae; genus Madathamugadia; species Madathamugadia hiepei. Next base: position 6,089 of record JABVXS010001121.1, on the reverse strand, counting down.
ACTCTCGACTCATTGCCACGCTCTAATTCTTCCTTCATTCGTTATCTAACAAACTTTGAGAGAAATCATCAGTAGAATGGAATGATTTGTTCATCACTATCAGTACTATTATCAGTAGTGTTGATAATGTCAAATTCTCGAAGTGTTTCGAGTTTCGTAGAAATATGTGTCAAAGGAAAAAACATTTTAGCGGGTTCATGTTTGAAAAAATTTCAAAAATTTGATTTGGTAATTTGTAATAAGCTAGAGATGAAATTTTGAAAAGATAGACAAGAAAGGTAAGAAAAACAAAAAATGATAACTTAATCAATTCCAAACTTTTCCATTTAATCAAATAATTATTTGAAATCGAAACTAATAATTTAAAGATAGGATCAATAGAAAAGTTGGGGTCAAAGGTCGTGTAGTGAAGAATGTCAGTGCAGCAATGAAATTACAATCAAAAAGGTATTATTAGTACAAGCAAATATTTTTCAAATTTTCGTGCAATTTAAACGATCTGAAATGATTTTTGATGTTTTACATTTATGATCGATAACTGATTCCCAAACAAATTGTCAAAGCGGAAAAGACCAAACTGCGCAATCGTTGACAACCTTCCTGTCGCTAATAGGTGTGTAACAAAGGTTAACTAACGAGTGAGATTGTTTGTACAGACATGACAGAGACAGCCTGCATGGTGTAATACCTGTACACACCTGTGCATACACATTCAGTTAATCGAAAATAGATTAGCTACCATTTGATATTGAGTATTTAAGATAATCAGCAAATTATTTAATCGATAAATTAATTCCAATTATCATTATTCTCTTATTGACTGATAATGATTAATCAATCACTGAGCTTTCATAGTTCGATCTTTCGAAAATTTCCATTTCTTGGTTATTGTAAATTGTAAATCACATTATAAGCTATCTTCCGTTATCATTAAATTTGGTTGACAATTCCATGTCTCATTATTTCTAATTAACCCAGAAGGTTTTCTTCATTTCTTTTCACTCAGCTATTCATATCTTTCAGTGATTTCACATGATTTTTCAAACCACTAAAATGGAAACTGGATCAGTGAACCAGTAGATCATTCAATCACTAGATTGGTCACTCAGTAGATCGCCCACTAGATCATTCAATCACTAGATCATTCAACCAGTAGGTCAGCCACTAGATCATTCAACCACTAGATAATTCAACCACTAGATCATTCAACCACTAGATCATTCAACCACTAGATCATTCAACCACTAGATCATTCAACCACTAGATCATTCAGCCACTAGATCAGTGAATCACTAGATCATTCAGCCACTAGATCAGTCAACCAGTACGTCAGCCACTGGATCATTCAACCACTAGATCATTCAACCACTAGATCATTCAACCACTAGATCATTCAACCAGTAGATCATTCAACCACTAGATCAGTGAATCACTAGATCAGTCAACCATTAGGTCAGCCACTAGATCAGTGAACCAGTAGATGAGCCATAGATCAATTACATTTCGTTTCGCTATAACTATTAGAAAGATATTGTATTTTGAACATTCAAAATTTTTTTAATCAATAAATTTTGTTTAAAAGGCATATAATTTAAAATTAGTGTATTATTCAACTTCCTTTCACAGGGGTTCATTTCCGTTAGTATCTGTAGGTTATCGCTAAGGGCTAGCAATAATTAGCTTGTTATCAGTTAACAGCCAATAAATCACTATTGCAAGTAAGAGGTAAAGCTGAAAACAGCTGATTTGCTAAGAATAATTGCTACCATAAATTACGAAAGTTCATTGTTTTGAAATGACACTAATGTGACCTGTTTGTGCTGTGGTTACGGTATCTGTCGTAGCTCCGGCAGTTTGTTGACAATGACGTGATTGTCGGTGATCTTTTTCACGTTCCAACATCCAAGCATACTTGGGCCTTTGAACACTGAACCGGTAATCATTGCCACTGCGGTTTATAGCAGTAGCAGTAGAAGGAGCAGAAGAATAATTATTTGGAATTGCTCCATTAAGGAATAAATTAGCATAATCGAAGGTAGAAGCAACAGGTGCACGGTAATGTGAGTAGTATGTTTGGGTACGGTCGTGGTAGTACTGATTGCTGACACTTGTCGCCTGCTGATGGTATTTGCCCGATTCATAGGTACCATAGAAAGGAGGGAATTGGTATGTACCGAAAGTGTTGAAGGTGGTGGGGGGATTCACGTACGGGTAAGGGTAGCAGGAGGAGGACGAGGCGGCAGAGTTGGCGTCAAAACCATTCTCCATCGTACATTCTAAACAGATATGATAAGTGAAGGATCCGACGAGTTGCAGTGGTGGTGGAAGTAGGGAGGAGTAGTGGGCAGATGGATCGAAGGTGCAGTAGTTGCTGCGCTGCTGCGCTGCTGTGCTGCTGCTGCTATCAGTGGCGATGAAGGAGAAGCTAGCAGTCTAACTCTCCGGATTAGCGGCAAAAAAGAGGATCGATCAGGGAGCGATCCTGCAATTCCACCATTTGTTAAGTGAAATGAAGCATGGCTGAGACTAAATTTCCTGATTCTTATGGTACTTCCTAAGCCTTGTTGATCCTTCGCAGTACGTCATCCAAACCTGTCTTCTCCCATACTTTGATGAATTACTTGCCATTCGGTATGACTCATCCCAACATCGCCCCAATTTTGCATTTTAAACGAAAATCTTTTGAAATTCGCTTATGGTAATTTCAGAAGATGTCTCTTATGAAAGGAGGGAATGATTCAGGTTATTTCAGTAGCACTGCAATTAACCGATTATGATTGGATTGCAATAAATGCGAAGGGATGATTTATCATCATACTCTAACGGATACTTCATTGCTTCCAAATATCCGTTCCGAAAAATACCAACAAATTATTTGTTGAGATCAATTCATAGGATGTGATTAGCGCAGGAGATGGAACTGTAATTTTCTGTGACAGTAGCTTAAAGAAAAAATTGAAACGAAATTTCAAATGAAAGATGATAAACAGGTACGCTATCACCTGCAATTTTAATGATGAGATAGAAGTATTAATTGCAGTGAAATATCTCGACTTGTGACCATTCCGTATGAAATGGATAATGAACAGGTGTTTTCGCTGACTTCAGAAGGTAAAAATCAAAGCACAGAAAGTTTTTGATAAATAATTTGGCATAAAAGTTAATTATTAATGAAATCTACCTGCAATGGAAGGAATGCAATTTGGAGTACATATCATTCCTTTGAGTAAAAAGTAAATTGAACAAGCAGTTCTGTCTAACCTTCTGCTCATTAATCATTCCGATCAACAAATTATTCATTATCTCTGTTGATTGGAATATTAGATTAGTAAAGTTAGGAAGATGGAAAGACAAGATCGACTGATTCCCAATTTGCATCTTTCGTTTTTACCGATTCCAATTCATCAATTCCCGAAACTTCAATGACAGCACTGTTAGCTTATGATGATCGATAATGAAATTTTGGATGGCAAACACAGTGAAAAATGACGCATCTCCCTCCTGGGAGTATTCCCATCGGCACCTGCAATATTGCAGTGTAGCGTGACGTGACCTTACGTACCATCACTTATCGTGCAGTGACTCCTATGCCGTTCATACTCAACCACTTACATTCCACAATATCACTTCTCTGTTTGATTTGAATTTCTGGAGCGGCACCACGCAGACACCTTTCTTCCTTCACTAAACAAATTTATATACATTATATGTATATGTTTATTCCATTTTTCATGCAAACTGATGCTGAACAGATAGACAGACACGCATACAGACCCATGCGACGTATTGTTATCGATACTGATGTATGTGCACCAGCAGCACTATCAGTGTCGGTCGGCGTCGACGAACGATTCCATCCGTGTGGGTGTGTGTGGGGACGAGTGGGCGTCGCTCATTGTCATCTAACTTATTGTAACAGTCGTAGTGTGAACTTATTATCAATTCAGTTGATGCTGAGAATAATTTGATGGCTGCGATCGATCGTAATAATAATAGAGTGATCGCAATGCAATCGCCAATTAGCTGTTTTCTCTGCGTATCCGACCGTTTCCTCTCTCCCCGACTGTCAGTCGTCTATCTCAAGTATACTTTGCTTTCATTTAAAAATTTCCTTTCATAAGAAATACTCAACAAAATAAGCCGTACAGTCATGTCGGATACGACACGATTGCCATTTTCGGAATTCCCCGGGAAAATGAGAAAGAGAAAGTTGTAGTTTTGACTGGCATGGAACTAATGCTGCCAGTTGCGGAACTTCTACAACAAATGTTTTGATAAATTTGCATCATTATTGCTATTTGAATGTCTCAAGCAAGTTTCAGGTTGATCTCATTCACCAATGATCGATAAGTGATGATTGACCTTACTATGGAAGAAGTTCACCATTTTCTTGGATGGTTCACCCTGTAGATCCGGGTTTATCTGACCTGTTTGAACCAAAATAAGCTCGTCTCTACAGGCAGGACCTTCTAGGCTATCCTTCCCGTCATCAGTGTTGTCCTTCACTCCACCTTTTCATCTGTCCGACACACGTCCCTTTATCAGTGCTATCATCTCTATCACAGGTTCGTTATTACTCACTTTTTCTTCACTCCTAGCTTTGCTTACTATACTCCAAGTAAACAAGTTGCACATACTTTGATATCGATTTTTTGCAACTTGTAGCATCACTGACAGGTTTACAACTTCAAAAAAAGTTTTTTTTTCTCTCTCAAAGGTGGAATTACCGTTTTCTTCATTTGTCTGATTGCTAACCATGAAATGTTCTTGAATATCCACATGGGTGGGTTCACCAGTCATCGATTACTTGAAAATAAAAATTTTTAAGTGCTTTTTTGCTGCTCCCATGTATTGAATGCTTATTTTATTCTACGATTATCTTTGATATTTGCCGATATACTATCAAATGCATTTGCGAATTGCAAATATTTGCGTGTAATGATCCGGTCATTGACCGAAATTCTTAATTGAAATGAAATGTGATACGTCGCCGATCTCAAATTCATGTCACTCTTCCGCTTCATCCTCTTCTTTGAATTTCAACGCCGTGAAGACTGTGTGATACAATTTAGACTTCAATCGCTTTGCTAGCAAACGATCTCACCATTCATTCCCAGTAATTAATACCATAATTAATATTGATTACGGTGATCATTATCGTTCGTTGTACTTTTTCACCCAAACAAATTTGGCATGGAAGGATTGAATTGTTCTAAATCCCGCAAAAACTACTTCAAAACGTTAAATTTGTTTTGTACAAGTTTTAATTAATGAACAATTTGTTGAAAAGGAAAACTATTCCTTCTAAATTCATAGCAAGTTTATCACTGCTAGCACTTATCACTCAAATCTGACAGAAATCCCTCTCATGCAATTCAGTTTTTTTCACCGTTCAAATTTATAATTTTCTCTTTGAGATCAAATATAGTTGGTTGCGAACTTTTTCAAAAAGTTTTTTTTTGCTTTAACTTTGAATTTGCTTTTTTTGTTTGGTCATTTCACGAATTTAATTGAGATAAAATATAGAAAATTGGGATAATACCTAAAATGTGACGTTATTTGATGTGAAAGAAATTTGTTTTATCAACTTTTTGATCAACTAATCACACTAGTTAATTTAAAATTTTCAAATTAATTAATGAGAGAAAGAAAACGATTTTAAGCTTAGTGATAAGAATAAAAATTAATTGCTGTAAATTTAATTTGCGTAGAATGTTTCCTGCAATCCTCTTATTAATGCTTGGAGAAGATTTGGAAGATTGGAAAGTTTAAAATTAAAATTCAACAATGAGTTGCTTTAATATAATTTCATTACGAAGTTTTGCAGGAGGAAAAATTGTATACTTTTTTATTGAATTTGGAAACAGTTCATTGTTAATACAACTTTAAACTATGTCATTGTAAACTGTGGTAGTGGAGTGCAGTATTTTTTAATTTTTCCTTATTGCCCCGCTAGGTTGCAAGGTACGCTACTGTGGAGCATTGTGCTCGTACGTTAGGCTCCACAGATGCAAGTTGTTCTGTTCCATTTCGCCTGTTATTAGCCATTGGACTTGAGGGCAATCACTTTTTCTTCTTATCTTAAGTGA
>JABVXS010001120.1:0-18337 GCA_013365335.1 Madathamugadia hiepei | reverse complement strand
TGTGTGTGTGTGTGTGTGTGTGTGTATGTGTGTGTGTGTGTGTGGGTGTGTGTGTATGTGTGTATGTGTGTATGTGTGTGTTTCAGGCAGTAGGACGTTGGTCAACAGTCGGTACTAATAACCATGTTCCTCATCCCTATCTTGTCCTTGTATGCCTGCTTGCTCCTCTCAGTGTCAAATCAATTCGAGTTTTTATGGAGTTTTCCGAATATCACCTTAGTATCATATCGATAATCTTGACAAGCTGATGATCACTTCGAGAGAGTGTGACCAATTCATGTCTTAACAAATCTTAACTTTCCATTTTGTGACATAGAAAACACTTGAAAGACTTAGACTAAACTTTTAGCTTACCTGTTAGTAAATGGGCAATTCAGCTAACTTACCACTTCATATATCAAAAAATTTCTCGAAATCTTGCGTGACCCTACGCTTGTCGGTAATCCTTTTCATGATTTAGACAATAGAACCAATCGATGGATATCGCTCTCACTTCTTGAGCAGTGCAGTAAATCCTAGGAGTAAGGAATGTCTCATTCATACATTTCATCACCATAACCTTCCAAAGGTAAACGGACGCAAACATTTGAATTCATTAAGGATGGCGACAGGTGATGTCAAATTATTAACTACCCTTTATGCGACAATTTAGAATGCTAAAATCGTTAAAATCTTAAAATTGAATGAATCCCATCGCTTATACAATGCATTCGCATTGATCAGGAAAAAAGTGAATGAGTGAAATGAATTAATTAATTAATCAGTTAATTACATGAAATCACTTCTGTCTTCATTATCTGCACATTTATATCTGAAGGAAAAATCACTTTAGAATTTTTAAATTCTTTTTTTTCATTTTATTGGAAGAAAAACAAAAAGACGGAGAAAGCGAATAGTTAAATTTCGAAAGTTTTATTTTAATTTTCTTGCGATCCATGAAAAGGAGCAGCATCACCTGATCATCATCATTACCTTCTCTTTCCTGTTTCTCTTTACAATGATTTGCATTATTTCTGTTTTCAGTGAAGCGATAGTTTCTCTTTTTTGTCCGAGCAATTTTATTTTATTATTTCCAAATTGAATGGTTGTTGCTCTTTCAGTTCAGTTTATCCGTTAATCTTTGACCTTTCCACTATTCCATACTTTCTGTTTTTTTTTTTTGTTTGTATTTTACATCAAAATTATGAAAAAAATGAATAAAATCTGTAACATAGATGGTACAGTAGCTTGTTCCTGATTAATATTGTCTTCTTCCATTAAAGCCTGATAGTAGAGGTGGGTGGGTTCATACTCATTTAATATTACTGATGCATATCCCATATCCATGCCACCCAGCGATGGATTGATTTCTCCTACCAATAATTTTATTCTTCATTGCATTCTCTCTCTTTTCCCTCTCTCATATTCCAGTCTTTTTATCTCTTCATATGTGATGATAGAAGTGTTGATAAATTTGGATATTTTGCTTGAAGTGCTAGCTGCAATGTATACGGCGAGAAGAGAAGTGATGAAAGAGAGGGAGAAGTACTGAACAGTTTTTTAGTCCTTTCCCTGAAAGAATGATGATAAATTTCAATTTTCAATCACAAAATGGAAGAAAAAAAATTGAAATGAAAGCAAAACAGCGCTTGAAATTTATGGTGCAAACCGGCCACATCCAACAACACTCACTCAGCCTTGTCCGATCGATTCAGAATTCAATTTCGCGTGATATTTCTGAGAATCATTCTCAGTAACATTTCCTTGTGATATTCATTCATAACTTAACTCAGTCATTTTTTTTGCTGTGATTATTAAACGTGGATGAAAAAAAGGAAATTTTTGTGAAATCGAAGATCTCTTAAAAGAGAAAGGTCAGAGTTGTTGAGGATCTTGAAGGAATCTCGGGGGATTTGGGAATCATTTTGTTACCCATCTTTCTTCCTTACTTAATTTCATTTTCATTTCTGCAAATAACGACAAATGTCAAATAAACGTATTTATTAGAGTAGAAGGCTCGTAAATTGAATTCACAACAGACCACTTCCAAGGTCCTCCACTGCTCTTCGTTTAATTGTTATCTGTGATAGTTCAGTGGGTTTAGGTAGTTTTAGGTTCACTCCTTGTTGTCATTCGCAATTGTCAACCTCTCCGATCTACGACCATTAACCTCCGATCCTGTCCCTTGTCTGCTTCAATTATTACCTCTTCACTTTAGCAGATCTACTTAAAACGACCCTTTTCATATTTCATGCCACATCTGTCATACCCATCTTCACTAAATCTTATACTTCCCATGAGTTAGGCTTTGTTTACCTGAACAACCCACATATTACCTACTCTTCCCAAAGTACGTTGAGATCATTAAGCTCCATGAATATGTATGGCATAAATCGATCAGCTGCTATTAGCAAGGTGTTCATCTTGTTACTTAGTTACGGGAATACGGCACAGGAAAGACATGGCCCCTTTCATCAGCCAACTGAACTGGAGAAATTTCAGACATTACTTCTTCTAATCGTAACTGTTTGTGCTCTGGGAGTTTTCGCGAATTTCAGTTTTTGTATTTTTACGGGCATTCACCGCTGTGCTTAACCTCGAAAATATTCTGTGAAGTTTTAATCAGCAGCATTTCTGCTTTTTAGGTTTGCTATTATATCAGAAGTTCTCGGTGAAGTGTGATATCCTGGAAGGTTTCCAAACATTACTTCTTCTAATCGTTGAAGTTTTCACAAATTTCAATTATATTCATTTGCTGACACAATTTTAAATTTCATTCGCTCTGTCAACAGATGGAAGAGGCAACGACAGTATTTTTCATGTAATTCGTGAATCCGTTTTCGGTCACTTCGTTGAAATGTTTTGAAAAAAGACAACCCGTCTACTATTATCCTTTTTTCTCTCCACCTCTCTCTCCACAAATTTCTCCTTTTCATTACTTCAAAACTGGCTGTCGAAATTTTACATGGCTTGTACTTTACAATCGTTACGATTTGGCCGTACATTTGACTGTGATTACCCTCTGAATCAGAAGGCATTGTCGGATAATACAAGCCTATCGACGATAGCAGTAATGGGACAGGTGGACGAGTTAAAGGTCACGTCTGAAGCAATATGCTCGAAGAAGAGCGTCATGTTAGCGTGCAAGCTTTACAAATATCGTGATATACTTATGAGTCTGATCGATGGTTCCAGAGGACAATACAGGGTATGTGTCATTCTTTTTTGTCACCACCGTATCGATCCATCGATCATTATTATCCAACTGATTCCTCTCCTTCACTTATCATAATTCTTTTCTTAACCATTTCAAAATCAACAAAGTTAATGGAATGAATCTTTATTTCGTGGATGTACGTCCTTCTCTTTTCTCAGTATTCCACTCCTCCCAGACGACGATATATCATTTTTTAATTTAAGATTATATGTGCTAAACAAATATTGGTCGTGATTTTTGGTTGAAATTTGAATTTCTCGTGCTTAATCAGTTTTGATGCTTACGGAAAGAATTTTGAAATCTTTCCATTTAAATGCAAATAATATTTTTTTAATTTCTCTTTTCCCTTAGTATTAAAAGAATTTATTGGGAAACTGCTCAGGTCAAAATTGTTTAATTTTTATTCTATTTATAAACGAAATACTTAGAACGTAGCAGCCCTGATCGTGCAATGTTGAAAACATCGCAGCTTCTGTTGAAGGAATTGGTAGGCAACTTAATCATTTATTCATTTCTGATAAATTCCATTACTGATTCAATCATTCATCCTTTTCCATTTCCATCCTTCTAAACTTCTCACAAATGCGTCCTATCCTTCCTCTACCATAGGTGGGTATACCGCAATTGAGTTAATCTAGTTGACTAGTTACCGTAACAGTGATAATATTTTTGAATCGATAAAAGTATCTTTTCATTCAGATCAGCCAGAACTACTGGAAGCATGTGCTCATACTTCCATTTTAATTCATTCAAAAGTTCATTTTGATATAATTTCGAGGAGAATTTTCATTCGGAGTGGAATGAATGAGGTTGGAAATGGAAGGAAATCAAAAACATGGCCATCTGCCACAGCCAAATGACCTTTTTCATACATTGATAATGATGATGACCTTGAAGAGTTTTGTTGTTTCAACTACGGTAACATCTGCTTCACTTTAACCTTTGGTGCGACAGATATATGTGAAACTAAGCAATAAATCACGTACCCTATGCATCTAATCCAAATGTCATCCTGTTTACGACAACACGTATGCTGTGTCCTTTGTAAGTTCAACGATGTCTTCTTTATGCATGGAAGGTGTTTGAACAGTTAGATTTATCCAGGTGTATCCCAGTTGACACTAAGAATTAGTAAATGATTATTGATCAGCAAATACATTATTGCTCTACGTCTAGCACATGGTTAATGCAACTAACGGAAATAAATGAACAAAAGAATTTGTAATTTAAGTAATTAGTGTCAAATTAAATTCATAAAATTAATTTGAACGAGGCAGAATTCCACCTTCACTTGCAGTGTAAATATCATTGTCATCATCATCATCATCATCATCATAATCATTATCATCATCAGCATCATTATGATTTTGATCGATTTCGGAATCGGATAAGATTTTGACTTCCTATTCGTATTTTCCTCTCCCCTTCTTTTTCGTTTGCTTCTTTTCTTTTGTTGTTAATTTATATTTCGTTTCTACTTTATCTCTCCAGTTCATATTTCTTTTTGCAACTTTTTAAATTTTTTTTCAAAAAGTACTAAAACGATAGATAAAATCAACATTTTTCATGAACCAATACTTTCGTGTATTTCCTTTTTCCCAAACCATTCCCGGGATTTCTTGAAGAATATCTGTCAGCATTGCTGAAACTTCCTCAGCTGAGATTATTCTTTCATTTCAGGTAAAATACGAGCTAAATATTAATTTTTTCCTTAACCTCTCCGATGCTTTGAAAGTATAATGTTGTGAATGAATTTCATTTTAAAATGAGTTCTCCGTTGGATTCCTTCTTCCTTTATAAAGTCCATGCAGAAGTTTGTACTTCCTTGAAAGTGTAATGTCGTGATTCAACCACTGAATTGTTTGCTTTCTGTTTTCTTCCGTGTCCATCAAGCTTTTTAAAATTTAGTATTTCTTCTCTTAAAATGCCAGATGCTGTTTGTGATTTTAAAATGTTGTACGGAGCTTTGGCCTTGAAAGGTTTTTTAGACAGATTAGTGAAGTGAAGTACTACTATCTCACCTTAACCTACAGTCCTGATAGCAGCATTAAAGATGTCATACTGTGATATCAATTTAGATTTAAACGAGGGAAAGAACAAATAATTCGAATGGAAAAAAAAAACTTTTTACATTTAACATTTGACATTTCATTTTTCCAAAAAAGGAAATTTGAAATTCAAACGTTAGCTTTTTAAATTTAACAAATAGCTATTTTATCAGCACTTCCAAGATTGGTTGTTTGTTCGTGTCAACTTGTTTGCTTCCAATATATATGTTAATAACTGTGCAACATCCATGCTTTATAAATGTCAACCTTTCATTATTCATTTCTTTTCCCTAATTTTCACTTTCCTCTCTCTTTCTCTCTCTCTATTTGTCTCTGTTTGTCTATGTGTTCGACAACCATAACAAATTCATTCACATACTATTTCTTTTCCTTTCATTCTTATCTGCAACTTTTTACATTTATTTCTAACGAATCAACAAAATTATTCCAAGAAATTTTGTTAATCAATTCCGATTTTATTTGATTTTCATTTAATACTTACTTCTGAGGTCATAATCCAGAACAGTTGTGGGTCTAGGTCAAATGCACACCTCTACCTGTGGGTCAAATACAATTATTAAAAGGTTGAAACTCAGAGTTCTCCTTTCTTCCCACTGAACTTCTGATATTACAAAGTGTCTGTTGTGAAGTGTTTAAGACAAAGAGGAAGTTTTCAACATTTGATCTTTTACATACAACTCTGTTCTTTGAAACTTCCAGCAGAGATAATGTCACGAATAATTGTCTATCAGAATGAAAAAAGAACAATCGATTAATTATAGAAATGTGAACTTCCCACCCTTCACACCTAACTTATTAAAGATGAAACTTTTATTTCACTTTATTTAAACAATTTCTCTCTCTCCCTCTCTGTCATCCATCCGCTCGCTCTATCATCTGAATTGCTTACCTTATGGTAGCATTGGGAAATGCGATAGAACTGGATCTGTTATTATTATTACTTCAGTTTTATTGTTATTTTTAAAATTTGACGCATTTGGGACGCATTAAGCAGCACATTTCGTCATGATAGTCCTTCCGATCAATCGATTCTCTCAGTTTTATTAATTCACTTTGTCTTTGTTTAATTTACAATTGCAAATTGCATTTTTCATTGAAGAAGTTTCATTTTAGACGGAAAATTAATAATTTAAAAAATTACTCATTATTTTGAATGGGAAGGAAAAGGAATGATTTGAACAATTTAAATGATTAAATTGAAATTTTAATTTTTTCATTTTCACAAAATTTCTTCTGTTAGATCGATTCCTCTCTGTTTGGCTTAACCTATTATGTAATCAATTATTTATCAGTTTAAAGGATCAAAGTAATATGAAGTAATAATAGGAAAAATAAGGTTTGACACACAGAATAGTTCTATTAAGGTTTCAAGCTTTTTGAAATGAGGGAAAGAGAGAAGGATAGAGATTTAGTGAGGTTGACAAAGTTTGGTTGGCAGTACTAAATGCTATCAACCATCTTTCCCTTCCTCCTCTCTACCCCTCTCAACTGCAGCACTTCACTATCCATCATTCCCCCGCTTCACTAACTCATGAATATGTATTTCATTTGCATGCATACACAAAAGTTTTCAAAAAAACTCGAACCACCAAATGACCCATTCAAGGACTGAAATTAATGAACAGATTAAATTAATTGTAGGGGAAGGAATTCGGAAGTTGCATGAGCTCTGCTGCTAGGCATGAGATGGAACTTCTCACGATGTAGGCATCGAGAAATCATGTGGAAATGTAGGGGTAAATTGGAAAAGTTAAAGGAACGGAGTTGTTTCTTTGAAAAGTTTAGACTCAAGCTTGTCAGTGGAAAAATTCTTCCTTTAAATTTTAGTTGCTTTTAGAGTGAAAGCGAGGAAACTTTCTTGGCTTTTGATTTCCGATGATAAATCTCAGATGGGTGATAGATGCCAACACGAAGTGAAAGTGGCAAAAGGATTAGATGTCCTGTGACAGTCCTACTGCCATTTCACTTTATTGAAATTTAACTTGTCTTTCATTAACTTAATGATATGACAAATGTCGGAAAAACCTTTTGATCTTATCATTTCAAATATTCTTTCATTGTAGTGTTCTTTAAATAAAATATCTTTCAGTCTTCTTTGGCATAAGTGCATTGTTTCAACCATCAGCCTTGATCGGTCTCATGAAAGTCAAATATTGGAATGATCAGAAAAAAAAATCAAAACAATGATTTTAAATCAAATTTAAATTGCACTGAATCATTCAGCTTGGAAAATGATAATTTATGCAAATATTACAAGCTACCTTTCGTCTATTTTTTTCTTTTAGAATTTTTATACTAAAATTTCACATTTCATGAATAAATCTTTGATCGATAGGAAACTTCCTAAAGGTCATTTCCAGCACGTAAGATGAAATATGTCAAGAACAGGAAATGCAGCACAATTTTAAAATGATTTAGACGTAGCAGTCAAGTTTGACAAAAAGTTTTTTTTGCTGATTTTTGAGATTGACAAGTGAGGAAAAGGATTTATGAACTGAAAGTTTTAACTTTTTAAAAAAAATTACTATTCAATTCATGTGAATTAATATTTTTGAAATTTATTTCAGATGTACTTGATAACGACTCTTTTACCTGCTCAGTCCGATCAACCGCTCATAAATCGCATTCTACCTAAAGAACTCATTCTTAGGTTTCATATAAATTGGCTTTCTTTCTTAATTAATTTGTTCCAATAATCATCAATGTGTTTTTAAGCAATTATTACGTAGTTACCTAATTTGATGCATGAAATTTCTACTGTAACACTACCAGTTTCTATAGGCTTTTGTCAATTGTTATTTTGTTTGAAACTAAATTTTGATTATCAGTCATTGCCTAGAAGAGATGTTGCTTGGTGAAAGTTTTCTGAGACAAACCCCAATGATCAACGCTGAAATGTCGTTCCAACGTTTACATTTGCATTCTTCTTTTCCAACAAAACATCTTAAAATGATTTTTGTTTTCTTTTCGCAGGATTCTTCAGGATTGTTAATTTTGCAGGATTTTTTCTTTTTTGGACATCACATCGTTGTGCCGATGTGCTCAGACATGTCGTCATTGGAATCTTTTGGCACTTGACGGTAGCAACTGGCAACAAGTTGATCTCTTCCAGTTTCAAAAAGATATTAAAGTAAACGTTTCTTAATTAACTCTTAATGATATCCGAAATTGTCAGAGTCCATTTTTCATAGTATACTGCAGTCATTTGGTAGAGTAAGACAACCACTGCTACCATTGCTAGGTAAGACAACCACTGCTGCCATTGCTAGGTATGTCAACCACTATGTCAGCCACTGCTACCATTGCTAGGTATGTCAACCACTGCTACCATTGCTAGGTAAACAACCACTGCTGCCATTCCTAGGTATGACAACCACCGCTACCATTGCTAGGTATGACAACCACTGCTACCATTGCTAGGTAAGACAACCACTGCTGCCATTGCTAGGTATGACAACCACTGCTACCATTGCTAGGTAAGACAACCACTGCTGCCATTCCTACTATTCAGTGGTACCATAAACCTAAAGACTTTGTACTATGTTTCCCAACCCATAACAGAAAGTACAAATTCTGTGTTATCTGTACTCTGCTTTAATTGTCATCGTATTTGTTTAAAGGTCATAGCACTTGTATTTCATCATGAAAGAAGTAGGCATATTTCAAATTCGTTTCTTTTTATGCTCAAAAATTTCCCTCCAAATCATTTCAGTAAAGAAAGAAATTAATGAAATTAGAAATGGAAATGTTCAAATTTGAATTGTTTAATTCAACAATTAATCGTCGGTTCTCTCTTTTAAATAATCATCATTGAGTAATCAATTTGTTCAGAAAATTTCGAAATGAAGTAAAATGCTAAAGGAGAAATAATTATGGAAGATTCAATGAGTTTTTTCGTTAATTCTTCTCAGAGTTGAAGTATCTCTTAATGAATGTTTGGCTATCTTTAAAAATGAATGGTCAGTTGAAGTGGCATTTAAAGCAAGCGAAATGTTGCACAATCAATGTTACGCTTTGCAATTCGTAAGCTGCAAACTGTTGCGTGACATGTGATAAGTAAGAGAGAAAGAAATTAGTTAATTAGCGATGTTGCAGGCATCTGTGGTGGAAAATTTAGCTCGGAGATGTGGTGGTTTCTTGAAAAAGTTAAGTTTACGTGGATGTGAGAATGTGCAGGAAAATGCTTTACGGTCATTTACGTTGAAATGTCCGAATATTGAGCATCTTTCATTGTACAAATGTAAACGTGTGACTGATTCGTAAGTTTCTGTTCTTATTTCACAATTTAAATTAAATAATATTTAATTAAATACACCAAAGAAGTCGTAGATTTAAATCCTCGTCCTTTCGAAAAAGTTTTCGAAATTTAATTTATTTTTCTTCAATATCTTGCTGTTTTATTACTTTTCCTTTCACTTCTCCTCATATAATGGTGTCGAGTTGGAAAAGAATTGATGGTACTATTTAAAATTTCGGACGGGAAAAAAATTTAATTCAAATTTGTTAAATTTCAAAAATTTCTATTTTTTGAAGATTTATTTTATGCAAAAAAAAACATGTTATGAGAATTGTCTTGTTTCAATTAAGTTTCTATTTTATTATTTTGAGTACTTGCGAATATTTGGGAAGGAATTGTCATCGTTTAGTATGGTTGGATCTCGAGAATTGTGCTGCAATAACTGATAAATCTCTCAGTGCAGTGAGGTTTGTTTCTACTGCCAACAAATATTTAATTTTAAAGAAGAAAACGGAAAATGAAATATAAAAGACAATTTATTACTTTAATGATTCGTGAAATTGTTGATGAATTAAAGGAATTTTTAAAATTTTTAGCATAATTGTGAGCTTTGATGACTTTGTCGTAAAGTAGCGGAGTTCCAGTGAATTCCTCTCAAGATCGCAGGATTTCAGTTGAAATTTAAAATGAAATTCCAAGAGAAAAAGATAATTTCAATGGAAAATTATTATTTGCAGTGAAGGATGTAAAAATTTGGAATATTTGAATATCAGCTGGTGTGAAAATGTGCAGAATCGAGGAGTGCAAGCAGTGCTGCAAGGTTGTCCGAAGTTGAACAATCTGATTTGTCGTGGATGTGAAGGAGTGAGTTGTTGAATTTTCCCTTTTCCTTTTGCAAAATTTTAGAAAGTTCATGTTGGCAACATTGATTTTTATGTAGGCAAAGCTATAGAAGGTCAAAGGTTAACCATCTCTTTTTTCGTTTTTTCTTTATAGCGAACAAAAAATGATAGAAACAGAGAATTTTTAATCGAAATTGAGTTTGGTTCTAAAAACCTTTTTCATGTGCTAAATAAGTGTGGGTAGGAGTGGTGAAGTTTAAAGAGCCCAAGTAAACCCTAAATAGCTGTTAATGAATTATTAAGGAATGAAATGATTGGAAATACGAGGAATTTCACCGAAACTTCGAATTAAACTTTCGAAAGTAAAGTGTCGTATAATTGAAACTTTGTAAGAAAGATGCACTTCATAACAAGGCCAACTTCTTTCAAAATTTTCAATTTTTAGTTAACGGAAATTGTCTTTGCTGGAATGAGTAACTTCTGTTCTGAGCTCCGGACGGTCAATTTGTTTGGATGTTTCATCACCGATGATACGGTAGCAGATCTCGCAGCTGGCTGCTCAGAACTGGAATACCTGTGCTTATCTTCTTGTACCCAAATTACCGACGGGGCCCTTATTTCTCTTGCTAATGGATGTCATAGGTTAAAGTAAGTCCTACTATAACTTCTACCTACCAAAATCTGTCTGTTCTTCTGTCTTTTTCTCTTTAATTAAAGCATTCATAATTGTTTAGTTGTCATTGCAAATATTCATTTAATTAATTATGAATTGATAAATTTCAACTTTTAAACATTTTTATGTTGTTCGTTTATTAAATTCAGAACTGTGCAACCATCATAGTTTCATTAAAAATTATTTAAAATTTTCAAACAAATTTAATATTCTTTTTAATTTGTTTTGCTTGATTGCTTGATGAGTAGTGTCGTTTAGGGATCTCGAACTCTCCGGATGTTCCCTGTTGACAGATCATGGTTTTGGCATTTTAGCCAAAAACTGTCACGAACTGGAAAGGATGGATTTGGAAGACTGTTCGTTGTTAACTGATATTACGTTGGATAATTTCAGCAAAGGGTGTCCCTATCTTCTTAATTTGGTAAGAGTGTAATTTCACTTGAGTAACCTCTGTCACCACAGTATGCCACGGTCCGGAGGTACATTATATGTTTCTCTTATTCAGGATGAGGAAAGTTGATTGTATCCGTCATGGGTTTACCCAAAAACGAGTCAAGCAGAGTGTGTGACAAATTGACAAGTAAATAATGGAAATGAAAAGTCATTTCAGAGAGATTGATAATTTGAAAAGTAATGAAAGTGCTGATTTGATAATTTGCAGAGTAATGATAGTACTGATATGCCATTGCTAAGATCTCTTCTGCCTTCCATAGGACTTTTTCATCGGTGATAAAGACTGTTGTTCTGTAGGGTCTTTCGCATTGTGAACTTGTCACCGATACGGGTCTGCGACTGCTGTGTCTCAATTATCACTTAAGAGATCGAATCCAAGTGTTAGAGCTGGACAATTGCCCTCAGGTCACGGATAGTAGCTTGGACTACATGAGACAAGTGCGCACACTGCAACGAGTGGATCTGTACGATTGCCAAAATATTACTAAAGATGCTATCAAACGGTTCAAGGTACATTCATTGTAGTTGAAAAACAAGCACATGAATTATTAGAAAAGATTTTTTTTGCTTTGACCTTTTAACTTCCAAGTTTGACTGATTTCGATATTTTAGAGTTTTCATTTTTTTATTAAAATATTCATACCTTTCCATACTATATCACTTCTTCACTTACGCATTGTTAATTCACTTATTCTTCAAATTTTCAATTGATTTCATTTCAAAATTAAAATGACATTTGTTTTTAATTAATCCAAGACTGTTGCTAATACTGCCAATTAATGGTGCTCACCTGTTGCAGAACCTCAAACCAAACGTGGAAGTGCACGCATACTTTGCACCTGCAACGCCACCAACGTCAGCTCAACCGACCCGACGAGCCATATGCCGTTGTTGTACTATCTTGTGACTCTCCCTGATTTCTTTCACAAATTAGGCTTAATTGAATATTCCCACTGCGAAGAATGAAATATATTTTTGGTAGTGGAAGTTACCAATTATATGAATTGATTTATTGATCGTTTGTATTATTGATTGATTGCTGTATGGTCATGTGATGCTAAAGACCGTGCTGATGATAATGTCTTCTTGTACTTATCACTCTCATATTTGCCTTCTATTCTTATTATTTTATCAATTTTAGCGATACAATGTACAAAATATTGATTGGTTACCGGTCGATCGTGAATTCTTTTGTAATTATTCAAACTGCAAATTTCTAATTGTTTCTTTTTTGATGAATTTATTCAAGTATTTTCTTCAGTAGTTAGCACCAAGTTTTATTATCATCATTATCACTATTATAATCATTATTGTCACTATCCTTCTGATAATGATAATGCTCATTATGTTGGTCCATCTAATTTGCCAATTTCTGACCTAATTCTTTCAAAAATTAAGGTTTTTGCTGGACAATTTTGAAATCAAAGAAAATTTTATATTGTTTCTTTTTTATTTCAAATTAAATTTAGCTGTTTTCAAAGCCAAAATTTAAATTCTTTCAAAACACTTTTCATGCTACTAATGCTTCAGATTCTTTTTCTTTCATTCTTGCATCCAATGTTCTTTCATTTTCTTAATTCTTCAACAGAATTTGAGCAGTGAGGAATCATTTTGGTCAAATCATTCCTTTTAGGGCCAAAGTTTGTTTGCTTTCTACATGGTTGGCTGTGTGGTTTGTCTCCACACGTTCTTTCAAACATTACGCCTTCAATTTCATCTTTCCGGTCATTCTGAGCCTCCAAATCACTATTTCCACTTTTATTTGACTCCAATTAGCACCAAACACCCAACAACACCCCAACCCTATTACTTTCTCTCTCTCTCTCTCTCTCTCTCTCACTCTCGTTCTTGATCACATTGTGATCGGAGTAGTTGAGTGAAGTGTCAGGATGAATTTTTCATTCCTTTTTTGATTTATTAATTGTAAATTTTTTACAAAAACTTTCATGTACTTTCAGCGAGTTGAAAGGGAATTTGTTTGAAATGAAATTAATTTTCCATTTTTTTCTCTGATTCTTGTATGTATATCTTTGTATACACAAAGACACTGCTTCTCTCTCAAAAGTGAAATTGTACAAATTTTAATTCTGTTTCATTGTAATCGTATTAATTTTGATGTGAAAATGAAGGAAACTCAAATGATTCGCTCAACTGTGCCACTTTAAGGATTTTCTAGGTGAAATTGATGTATGTTGAATCATGTGGAAATATCACTTACTCACTTGAAATACGTGTGGAGGGAAATTAGGTCTATTAGTTTCGTTGCGTGGAATTTCCTTCCATCAATAAATATCATTTTTTCATTTCTATTGTTTTAAAATGTAATCAAATTTTTTCGTTTTTGTAAAGTAATACCTGAAATATGGCAATGGACCTTCCTGTTTAAGGCTAATGTTTTTATTTTTTTCTGAATGAATTGTTGGATAATTTTAGTAGGAGGATCAGCGACCTGAATCGATTTTCCATTGCCCATTTCAGTCACCTGCTTTCTGTATATTCCTCTCTCTTCCTCCTCCGTTTCTTCCATACTTTTCAACATTGAATTTATGAAAGACAAAATGATCATCTTTTGTTACCAATTCGATTCTTATCAAAGTTTTTATTGATTTTTGTGTTTTCTTTATACTTTACATTGTGAATAATTTTAACATTGGTAGTGTTCCGCGTGGAATTGGAGAAGAGTACGGTTAGAGTACTGCGTCATATGGGTGATCTCTTCTTGGTACCTCTCCTTCAATAGTTCAGAAAATATTTCATTCAACTTATCAAATCCACATGTTAGAGCGATGAATAGCATCAGCAGTGACCTTTCTAACGATTTCACCTTTGAGAAGGCACTTGCTCATTTACCAATTAGTTCATTTCAAGCGTGATGAAGTGATGGGACATTGATTGAGTTGTTGATGATGAGTAGTTGATGTGAAGAGGTAGCAGAATGAAATGAGTGCTAATTAATTATATCACTAATACTCAATTAGCAGTGGTGATATCAGTCGAATTAACAGTAACAGTTCTAATCCCATCCCTCATAACTTTCATCATTCACCGACATAAAGACTGCTTGATTCTGCTTCTCTTGATTTCTAAAAACTTGAAGATTTGTGCAATTTGCAAAAAAATTTCCGACCGATCTAAAGTTGTGAAAGATGGATGGATTGCTTCACTGATTGCAAAATTTGCAGCTTGACTGCAAATTGAATTGTAACGCAAGTTTCCAAGGGATAAAAAAGAAGGAATGCTGATTATTGTATTTTTTTGAACACAACTGTTTTCAGCTGTTTTCTTCTCCCCATCAATTCTCTCCTTTATTTACAAACCAAATTTTTTCCTTCAAAAATTTTTCAAACGAAAAATGGATTAGTGGAAATGTACAGAAAAAGTATGCTCGATTTCAACCATCGAAAAAAGTGCAAAGGGATGAGAGGAAGAAAGCGAGACGAGTCATCAGGATCGATGCTTCTCCATCAATCATTCCTAACAAACAATTTGAACTTATCGATTCCATGCTTACTCATAGCTGCAACCAAGTTACAGTGCAGTATTCCTTAAACCATAGTGTTACTGCGTATATATGCCCTCTACGTTATCACATTTCAATCAGCTGGGCGATATCATTGCTATTGCTTATTTATTCGTTGTTTGTTAATTATTATTATCGTCACTGTTATCATAATTAATCGTAATAACAATAATTAATTTTGTTTTTCACCAGTGGCCATATTAATGTTGGTTGGCGGCTTCAAAGTATAATTATAGTACTGAATTTGTAGCTAAAAATCGATTTATATTGAGGACACAATGAATATTATGACAATGCATGAACTACGATTTTTTTAATTAATTATTGTCATCATCACTGTTATCACAAGGTTTGATAATTTTTTAATTACTGCCTAACCTGGTAATATTAGAAGTTATTGATTTGACTGTGAATGGCCTGATCGCAGGCTATAGTGGATGATAGTAGGTAAGTAATACAACGTTACCTCAACTATGGGATTTGTTTCCGACTACCTGTCGCCCTTGCTGTTAATTATATGAAAGGTGTATTCCTTCAAAATGATACTATCAGAATGTAAGGCAATTATTTAATATGGAGGTGAGAGTTCACATGGAATATTTCGAACAGCTGAAGAAATTTTTCATAAAATTCTAGAAGGAAAATTGTTTTATAAAAGAGCAAGGGTGATTTACAAATGATGATTGATAATAGTGACTAATACATTTTAATTAACACATTTCAAAAGAAATTGAGGAAATTGACGCGTAATTTGATTGCATTTTCAGTGAATTTACATTCAACAAAACAAAAATTAATTGAAAAAGTAAAAATGTTTGTTTTTACAATTCAATCAATATCAAAAGGAGAAATGAAGTGTTTGGAGTGTACGGGAGATTTCACGCTTGAGATAGATTGCAGCTTAGAAAGTCTCTGACAGCATTTCCGAACTTCCTTTCGGCTTTTCCGACTTTTGGATGAATTCTTCCAATCGAGCAATTTTTCTTTGTGCCTTTTTCAAGGATTTCTTCAGTGCATCGTTCTGTTCCTCACAGGTGATTATTCGCCTTTCCAGGATGGCCACGACGATGAAGTACAGGTCGACAGTATTCAATTCACCCAATGACACCGCCTTCATTGGTTTCGTTTTTTCGGGATTATCAATGTTATTTATGAGACGTTGTAACTGCGAATTGCCATCACGTGATATCTGCAAAATGAAATTGAAATTTATTAACTTACTGAACCAATCTTTCTTCCCATATTTTGAAATCATTTTAAAACCTTTCATTTCTTCAAATATCTAAATGAAATGAAAAAGTAAAATGACGAAGTTTTAAAGTCAGATTTGAAATCGAAAAAAACATAAATTCTGTTAGGAAGTTTTCAGTTGGTCGTGTGTAAGTATCATGTAAATGTTGTCATCAGTGACAAATTAACTGGTTGGTAAACAAATGAGTTGAGATGAAGCAAACCTGAGTTGAGGACTTCTCTAGCATTGCCTTGATATTTTGCACATAATCAACCTCTGATCCTGATGAAGTGGACGAAGTAACCGACCCGTATGGTATCAACAGCGAATGAGGCATTTCTCTTACCGTTCTTCACAGGTAATAGAAAACTGTCAATCAAACTTTCAAAAGTAAGCAAAGAAAGAACAATAAAAAAGGCGATGAGAGATGCGGAGAGGAGCGCTAGGTGTTCTAACTGAAGTAATTATCAGTTCCGATATGTATGAAACGGAAATGGAAATAATTCAAGGGATGGAAAATCCAAATGATTTAAGAATGCAGTGAAATGGAATGGAAAGGAAGGTTAGTTTGAAATGAAAAAAGTTTACAGAATGAAACATTTACACTGAACTGTGACTGATAAAGTAAGCTGTGCCATTGAACTGAACAGTTGCACAGGAAATGAAAAAAGAGAAGGCGGAAGAAGAGAAGGATAACTATGCGTGTGAACAGGTAGATTGTTAATTAAAAGAGTGAACAACTAATGGGAAGATCCTTTTAGCAGGATTGTGATGTGTCAATAGAAGTTCACACTATGTTAAAAAATATTAAATTTCGGAACAAAAATAAAATTAGAATGGGATAGAATAAACAAGTTAAAAAAATAAGATTTTTTGTGAGGGATGTAAAAGTAGACGGAAGTTGAGGTAGAGAAAAAGGAGGAGAGGGAGATAGAAAGAAGAAAACAGAAGAGATGAAGAGAAATAATAATGCTGATGATAAATGATGGATAAGCTTATGAAAGCTTGACGTCACCAATTAATGAAAATTTTTTAAGGCGAAAAATAATTAGATTAAACCGAACAACAAGAAATAAGAATTAATGAAAACATTAAAACTGCGTGCGGAAAAATGTTGCAATTATAACAACGATAGGCCAATCTTGGATTTTCGGTAAATTTTTGAACATTAATAGACTCAAAAAGAGCGGTGAGATGAAAAGAAAAAAAGTAATTTCAGGAATTTTCTAAAACGTTTTAATTTTTGAGTGATCTTCATTACTTCAAACCGAAGGATGAGTAATTAAATAATGAACGTAAACAATTAATCACATCAAAAAAAATTAATAACAATGATATAGCAATCAGCCAAAGATGCTTATCACATTTCCGCTTTTCGTCTTATATATAGAAGGCCTGCAAACAGGAGGCAGAAGCAGCAAAAAGAGATCGAAATTAATATTACAACCACCCATATTCTGCAAACTCTCAAACTTTTCAAATTCAAAAACCGATCGATGAAATTGGAAATGAAAAAATGAATTGATTACCAGACTGAAACCATAAATAATGGAAATTAAATTGGAAAACGTACACAAACCATAATTCGAATCTTATGCAACATCCCAAATATCCATAATCACAACATTCATATGAGAAGAACAAATTGTTAGGAGGACATCTGAAACAGAATATTGAACTCCGAGGATATAAATCAAATTAAAACAGTTTTGTTTGCTACGATTATGTCACAATACGCAAGGATGTCGAGAGCATTGTACTTCGTTATTAAAAGGGATTAACTGGACAGCATCTGAGTAAAGGTCAAAGGTGTCAAATTATTACTTACATTTGAGGAGATGTTCCATAGCCCAATCCATAAAGTAAGTTATGAAACTCGTTACCAGCATAAGTATCAAGACACATCATCGATGAGAAACTTCTGACCAATAATATTTTAGTCAGCAACAGTATTGCTGTATAAGACTGCCGGAAGCATTGCATCCTGAAAATGATTCATTTCTGATTTATCATCGATTATTATCACTAAGGGTGACAAGAAAAGAGCGAGTAAGCTAACCAACGTAATCCGAAGAGCCTTTCACAAAGATAAAGAAGACCATTATCAAAATATCTG
>JABVXS010001119.1:0-18341 GCA_013365335.1 Madathamugadia hiepei | reverse complement strand
TGTATGTGTGTGTATGTGTGTGTACGTGTGTATGTTTGTATGTGTGTGTATGTGTGTGGACTGAGTGGTGTGTGTTTATGTATGTTTGATGTGTGTGTGGTGTGTGTGTGGTGTGTGTTTATGTATGTGTGTGTGGTGTGGTGTGGTGTGTGTGTGTGTATGTGTGTGTATGTGCTACCTTTTTATGGACATAAAAATACAATAAAGATGGGTCATTGATTGTAGCGTTGATGGGTTAGCGTGAGAATCAGCAGCTGTAATGCCGGCCAGAATCCTGAAAATGATCTGGTCTATTATCTCCGGCCAGAACTGTACCATTTATAGTGGACGATGATGAGAGGATGGATCTGAAAGTACTTTTCCATCCCATTGTTGATGAATTATCGATGGATGACCCCTTGCAGAGTATTAGCTTGCAAGCTTCAGAATGAAGCAAATAGTAGCCAATGATGGGACATATTAAATAGCTAAATGAAGTATTATGGTATCGAATAAAAATGATAAACATGAGAAGGAAACTCTGAATTCTTCCTTACTTGAATTACTATTTCCAGAGGAGGAAGAAGAACGAATAAGAAGAAATTGTAACTTAAAGGTAAAGGTCAGAGTATTATCACTTTCTGTATTTGGTGGGGTCAATGTAAGTACTGATTCAGTCTGTCCGTCTAATCCTCTTATCAATGTTTGCTTGCGAGCATTAAAAATGTGCGAACTGCCAGACAATTTTATTTATAAAGTGCGGAACAACTTGACTAAAGCAAAGTAGATAATAGCAATAAGAAATTGAAGATGCCGAATGGGGTTGAGACAGTCTATACGAAAATGAATGAATGGGATCATTACTTGGGTTATATACGGAATAATTTTGCATCTCTGCATCACATCATTGTCCCTGGTAATTGCGAAACAAAGGATTTAAATTTTTGAAACAAAGGCTACATTGTCCGTGGTTAGCAAGACATTACATTTGGTCATTAACAAAGGGTTACACTTGCAATTAACAAAGGTTTACAAATCCTTTTGTAGTTAACAGAGACTTACATTTGTGGCTAACAAAGATTTGCAAGGCTTACAAAGGCTTACATTTAATACTTGCAAACAAAGGCTTTGTTGCGCATTTAGAATTTTCGGTGAGGAAAGGATTTTTGCAATTAGATGACTGACTCATAGCATTTTCGTTTTTCACGACAATAACTATATACCTGTGTAATTATTCTGTTACCTTGGCATTTGCTCGGCTGTTGTATATTACCGGAATTCCTTGCTAATTATGTACGCATTAATTAAATCAACGTTACTCATAATTACAACCATTATCTAAAATACATATTATGTTTAAGACAATACTCCCTCAAGGAATACCTTTGAAATCTGGAGAAAGTTGTCCTATCTTTGTCTTATTTTACAAACCTTTTGATTAACAAAATTAAATACAAAATCTTAACTAATTAGTAGGCAATGTGATGACTCATTCCTTTCATCTTTTCCCGTATCGATTTCAAATAGTGCTTTCTTGATGGTCATTAAGCCGGTAATCAAAAGAACAACCACCTTCCCTTCCATCCGCCAAATTGTTCATTCATCATTGCGCCACTTGTAAGTGTTCAAGGAAATAATGATTTACCAACATTGAAACTTTTTTCCTGGTCCGTCAAATGAGGTAGAAATGCAGGGAGAAGTACTGCATGAATCATTTCCATCCAACGGAGCGAAGGACGAATTTCCGGTTGAATTTGGTAATTAGCCTACTATTAATTATATTGGTGGACTCCTACTATTAGCTATATTGGTGGACTCCTACTATTAGCTATATTGATGGACTCCTACTATTAGCTATATTGATGGACTCCTACTATTAGCTATATTGATGGACTCCTACTATTAGCTATATTGGTTTACTAAGAGAAGTAAATGTCAACATTTCTTTCTTTGGTGTCAGCTCAACTTCTCTGTACTAATTAACGAAATTAATTCAAACCTTTTCTCAGTTAATGTAATTTCTCGGACTAACAGACCTGATATTATGAAAAACAATTAATGTAACAGAAAAAACTTTCTCTTTCTGTAAAAAAAATTTGCATTTAATTTGATTCAATTATGATAAGTCAAGCGCAGGTGGAGGAATATCGTTTCAGCAGATCAATGAATAAAAAATTTTTATTGATATTTGAAATGATTCTTCGATTTTGTTGGTTTAATCCGATTGCTCCGCATATTTGTCATTGGTCGATAGATTTATGTCCGTCTCATCAAAAAAACAAAGCCACTGATTCTGATGGAAGAAACACCAAAGATCATAAGGGTTAAAGTTGAAGAGGGATTAGACATTGTCGTTCAACGTTGTTGCCGGGGAATCACTGTATGGTTCCACTTTATCTCGAAAGATGAAGAAAAACTTATAAAAACAGATGAACAAACGGAGGGAGGGAAAGGCAGAGTTTCAATTAAATTTGAATTTGAGTAAAAAAATTCTACCGTAGGAAATTAAGCGACAGGTATTGGATACCTTGTCACCACATGTAGATGAGTGAATGATTGAAAAATCGATACACCTGGATGTTTTAAATTGACCAAAAAGAAAGAATTACATAGATCAAGTTAATCAGTTGAAAAGTTATTGATCGAGAAGGTCGATAAATCTACTAAAAATGCATTTTTACTCATTTTATGCCAATTTAGTAGTGTAATTAAGATAGCTATTGTTTGCAATTACTTTTATTTTAAAACTTTTAAAATTTGTATATTTTCACTTCAAAATTTCAACCGAACAATGAAGCCTAATAAATTCTCTCTGTCCTGGCAATCTTTGTACAACACTGCGGTTGTAGTGGTCCGGTGGTAAGGATATCTCTCTGTCCTGACAATCTTTGTACAACGCTGTGGTTGTAGTGGTCCGGTGGTAAGGATACCTCTCTGTCCTGGCAATCTTTGTACAACACTGTGGTTGTAGTGGTCCGGTGGTAAAGATATCCGATGTCCATCCATGTTTACCGCTTCCTTCCTCGTTTCCTGCAACCTGCATTTCCTCCTTCGATGCGCTCGTTTTGTGTAACTAAATTTAAATCAATAACTTGAAGAGAAAAGAATGAAAGTTATTATTGAGAAAAGAATTTGTGTTTAATCGGCGGCATATTTGCTAAGATTTTATTATCAGATTGTTAGGGAAGATTATGGTTTGCTTGTATCACTTCCATAACTTTTGCTCTATCTCTCTCTTCCAAATACGTCAGGTTCACCTCTCCCTCGCCCTTTTCTCTTTCTTTATTGTAACTTCTTGAATTACTTCCCTTTGAGCATGAATGCAATTACAGATTCCCTTGCACACCATTTCTTTGATGGTTCCTTTCCGTTTTATGGTCCACACTTCTGAACATCTCAACCTCTTCAAACGGAACTCTCCCATCAGAGGGATAAAGAAAAGAATAACTCATAATATAAGCAGAGACCAAAGTTCATCTTGGATTGTTTTTAGTAAACTGAATTTCATCCCAATTTCATTCAATAGGGATTTGTTCTGGAGAACAGTTTTGAGCTACGGTTTTTTCATAGCTTAAAACTTTTGTCTGAAGAATGATGTTATTTCTCTCATTTTTTACATTCACATTTATATGTATATGTAAATGTGAATGTAAACAACGCAGTCAGAACTTTGGTGAGCTGTGAGTGATAAGATAGTGATAAGCAGTTATGATTAACGATCAACCTTCAGTGACCTCACTTCCCTTTGACATTGCTTTCTCTTCGACTGCTTCAATTAGCCCTATCCCGCTGATGGAGGAATGATAAGTGATAGAGATGTAAAAATAGTGCAATGGTCAGAAGAGAATGGAAGGCTGGCTAGTCGAAACTGTTCGATTTCCCAAGATAGTATATCCAAAGATTTTATACATACATGCGTACAGACATACAGACATGCACACATAGTTGGCATTAAATTATTTTCAGAATTATTTAATTTGGAATAATTTTGCATGAATGAGTTCATTGTTGTTGTTTTTGTGCAGTATTCGATGACGTAGTAGTTGGGATGCTCTAATCTGAGGAATGAGTAATTACTCACAATGATTGATTGAAAATTTGATTTAGGAAAAAAACAAAGATAATATAAAAAAATTGTTTTAACTGGTGGAGCCAATCAATTAATTGAATTTCTGTTTTTCCTCATTTATATTTCAAAAGTTTCCAAGTGTTTTAGTAGATAATATATTTGAAAAAGATGAAATTTAATGAAAAATTATTAAAATATGATGGAACTAATTTCAGTGTACTGTAGCGTGTCAAGAAAATTTAAACATGGAAGATTGCCAAAGAAATCTTTGCAAAGTAAGATTGTTAATTCAATATTTCACGATTATTTCAATCTCATTGTGATGGAAGAATTGAGAAGTGGAGAAAATGGCTGTTAGATTTCAGTGAATATAACAATTGGTCAATCGAAGTAAACTGTAATTTCATAGATTCTTCCAAATGTCTAGCTAACTGCAAAGTGTTTTACAGCATGTGAAAGAACCAGAAGCTTGCAAGAGTTCCTGCACCTACTTATCCGAAATATACCAGGATAAACCGGGAACTTGTCCCAGTAACTCATCTTCGGCTCCTCCCAATGTACGCCTTGCTGCAGTCAAGTTTACTTTTTTCATGCTAATCAGCGAATCAGGTTGACTTATTTGAAAACGAAAAATGTTCAAAAAACTCGACTGCACAGTGGTAAATGAATAAATCCGGAATGTTGGACTAATGAAAAGTAAATAGATCTGGTGGAGAAGGAATTTTAGGAATGCACCGCGTTATGTCACTTAGACGGTGATTGTCCAGAAACGAAGAAGTGTTGTGCTGAAGGCTGTAGTAGACAGTGTTTGAAACCACGAGGAAATGATGTGAACCTTCTGCCTGTTCCGACCAGTATTAGTGTTCTGGAACGAAAGCGGAAAAGGTAAAGAAAGTTCAGGTTGAAATATCTTATGAAAACAAAACGTAATCACTCAGGTAATTTACTATCAAAATTTGGATGCAATGAATTGATAATCGAATGAGACGAATCAGTAAGTCGTACCTGAACAGGTCAGTCATCGTTCGATGGGTCATGCAACAGATGAGTCGTCCTCAAACAAATTCAAATGCTAACTTATATGTGGTACAGTGGCGTTGGAGTTTACATAAAGATGGTACTTCGATGAGTGACTGGCAGACAATCGTTACTGTACGTTCAATACTTTCTTCTCACGATGCAATCATAACTAAGTACCAATGTTGTACTCAGAGTATCGTTAAATCCTGAATTGATTGCAATAATTTCAGAGAAACAAAATGTATGCTATTTTGAAGCATTTGCTTGCACCCGGCAGATATTATATGTTTCGTGTGGCGGCTGTTAACACCTACGGTAGTCTGGGATTCTCGAAAAGTAGTCAACCGTTCAAACTTTCAAAAGGTTTGACAAAAATTCTCACCTTTCAATTTTCATCCAACTATTCTTTCTCTTTAAGGGAATTGCTGAAAATGTCCCACTTTAGAGCCACAAGCACCTGGACAACCACTTGATGTAACATTGGATAGCTCAGAAATTGATGAACGTAACTTCTGGAAGCAAAGAATCAAATGGAATCCTCCACTTTCCGAATTACCAATCAAAAGTTACGTTGTAAGTATTGCATAGTTTCTCCTTTTAAATGAACGAAAATTCCATATGGAAAAAGCAGATCAGAGAAGCGAAGATATCAGGTAATGGCGGGAAACTTCGATTATTTATATTTTTAATTTGATTTGAACATTCAATACGAAACTCTAAATTAATCAATTAAAGCTTTTCAACAAAATTTATTTTACACTTTTTGGTATAGCTTTCGTGGCAAAAATCATCGTTGCAACAAGCAATGGCTTATGAGGAAATGATGAAACGACGATTGAGCGCAGAAAAACCGGAAAAGCGATCAGCGACGGATGAGGAAGATGATGACACTGAGAATGGGAACAGTTTCGTGGAACGTGAACGAACGTCCATTGTCGTACCTGCTTATTATACGTTTGCCAACATCGATCAGCTACAACTCGACTCTGTTTATTTAGTTGAAGTTGGTATTATAAGAAGTTCTCATTATTTCCATGTGGATGCGAAATCGCAAATATCGGATTGCCGAAAATGTTCCATTGGGTAGAATATCTCGGTATAACTGAGGGAGTCAGTCATGCAGCAAAAGGCTTACTAGAACGGATCTTCAGCGTTGGACAGCATATGTAAAGTTGGTCGTGATATCTTATCGTTTGTCGTGATATCTTATCTTACTATTCGTCAAATACCATATGATTTGACAAATCGCAAGTGTAAAAAACTAGGATCATCACAGTAAGCTGAACATTTTAGATTTATGCTATAGTAGACTCGTCGGATGGTGAATTACGAGGAGAAAAAGCAATAATTCACGTAAGGACCAGCCCAGCAATTCTCAAGAGCAATAACGGTCTTAACGATAGCAGTAACACTGCCCAACTGGAATCAGAATCTCCGAATAAAGTGCTAGATGATGATTTGCCTGATGTCAAAACTGATTTGAAAATAGAAACACTAGAAATCAGAGCACCGTATTTCGACGACAATAACTTGAAAACTGTTGTGAGTTGGTTCAAGAACGGTCTATGCAACGGGACGAGAGCTAAATATACAATAAGGTTAGCATAATAGAGATTAATTGGAACTAACGGCATATCGATAAATGAATTTCAGAAGGTTCTCAATGACATTTAAGGAAAAGTGAGAGGATAGCTGAGAGCACTGTGTTCTTCAAAAGTGTTACTTTCAGGTGGCGTTTATTGATGTGTCAAACACAATCTAACAAACGCATTTCTTATGATTTGGATTCATCTGGCGAAGATTGGGCGCAAAAGGAAGTCCAAGAATGTGTCGCAGTTTTGGAGGATCTTGATTTTTCATGCTCATATCATGTGGAACTTGTTAGTACCAATACCAGACAGGTTTGAAATTTGGCATTATTCAGGGTTCTGACAAAGTTGTATGCTTGTTGCAAAGATTGTTATTTTTCGTTTAGACCACAGCAGCGACTCATTTCGAGACACAAAGTTGCGAAAGGACTCCTTCAACGACCACTTTAACCTGCGACAATCAGTCAACTTCCCAGGCTCTCTCCTGCTTTGTCAACCCGAAAAATCATTCGGCACTGTGCCACTGGAAAAAGGCTGATAGTGCAGGAGAAAATGCTGGCTACCGAATCGTACTCAGTAAATCCGGAGCAAAAGATAATCAAGTGGTAATCATACCACCACAAAGTTCAACAGTTCAATTTGATAAACTTGAACCGGATCAGGACTATCTTGTTCATGTACAAACGATTACAAGTAGTGGCGTTGGTAATACATTAACAACATCTTTTCGGATCGATTGGAACGACACTTCCAAGAAGCTTCCATCAGCTTCTTTATCCGATTACTGGAGAAAGAAAACGGCAACTTACGTAAACAGCATAATCACCGATCATAGAAACAACAAACAAATATCGGAAGACATCGATCAGCAATCAAAGATGAATGAAAATAATGAAATTCTGTATAATCATGAAGGGTTCCCAGGTGCTACAGTACTCGAGTTGCCATTAGAAAGCGGTGCCTCAAGTTTGATCAGGTGGACATATGTCGTTTTTATGAGCATATTGTTGAGGTATTTCTGTATTGTTGATATGTTATGATACTTGTAAAATTGTAAATAATCTAAAGAGAGGAAGGATTACTTAGGTAAATAAATTTGGCTGAAATAGTTTTTTTTTTCTCTCTCTAGTTCTCTTTTGTCCATCTTACTTGACAATTCGGATGTTAATTGTCAGATAATTTTGCTTATCCCTCTTCTAATGTGAAACGTTGTCTTCTCCTTGGAGCACGTCAAAGTTCACATTCTCACAAAAAGGACTTTTTCCAGTCTTAAGACCAAAAAGTGACTTGCATAAAAAATGCAAAATGTTGCAATCAATTTTCGAAAAATTAATTGCTTTGCTAATTTATTATGTTCGCAAAAGGAAAGAGGTTAATTGTTATAATATGCACGTATTTTATTTTTTCACAATTCGTGAGGCCCAAAACAATGAATTTTCAAGAAGAAATGTAATGTGTTAACGGTAAATTAATTTGCCTGCGGAAATTTACCGTATAACAATGGTTATAAGCAATAAATTATGTCCATAGAGTGTTCTCCCAAGAGGATTTTCTCCATAAACTTGTTCAGCGAAGTACATCGTTCAACATCTCATTCGTTTTATCCGATATGACTATAAATATCTGATCGTACACAGT
The DNA here is from genome assembly GCA_013365335.1 of Madathamugadia hiepei. NCBI lineage: Eukaryota > Metazoa > Nematoda > Chromadorea > Rhabditida > Onchocercidae > Madathamugadia > Madathamugadia hiepei. Next base: position 10,046 of record JABVXS010001119.1, on the reverse strand, counting down.
CAAATGTCAGAAGTATTTATCAAACAACTGCTGGTAGAAGCAAACAGTTGTTATTGATAAAGGTACCGTATTTATCAGAAGAGATCAATTACTTTCGTCCGCACTACATAACGCATTATTCATTGCGCACTTTGCGCTTAACTTCTCGAAAAATACCGCTGGCATTCCTTTGACCCCCAAAACCACCAACTGCTACTTACTCGTTTTTTTTTGCAACCAACCAAATCGTTCATATGGCAAACCAGATACAATACTTCGGAAATGATAACAGATGCAAGAAGTAATTTTTGTTATCCTAAAGTAACAGCATGAACAAATTCAAACCGAAGTACTTGCGTGGAATATTCAGGTCGGAATACTCGTGGACTTGAAATAGTAGCACACGTGAGAACAGGTGAGGTACACATTAGCTGTACTCCTATAAATCATCACTTCAAATGTGTGTCGTACTTGAAATTAGGAAGGATAACCCTGCAGCATTCGATACCACAGATACTATAGTGAAATTCATTTTGCAAGTTCTTGACAACAAAGTGACTTACTGTGAGCTAGGAAGTAGGGGAGCCGATGCATTGATGGCTTGATGTAAAAAGGGAAGAAAATGCGGGAGGAGAAGACACCCGAGTGGTTGATGTCTATGATATTTAGCAAAGTGATAATGACTGGGGAGCGTATAGTTAACCATGGGAGGGGTTGAAAGCAACCCTGGGTTGTTAGGAACATGAATTATAAGGAGAGTACAGGGAAAAAAATGACAGTATTAATTGGAGAGCGTATCTTGTAGGGATAGATGTACGCTACGTGCAGACATTAAACAAAGGACATTTGAAAGATTAGAGATTAAATATCTAAAGCTTATGAAATAATCCTTTGTTTGATTCGCGTTTCGTGACACCATGCTTGTTTATCAATTGAACTGCATAATTCATAGGCAACTAATGGTCAACAGCTGGGTAGGTGTTTTGTGGATTCATTTTTTGCGATATAATTCTTCCGGAATGCGTGCACAAAGTCAACCAAATTGAAAGAATACAGGATTATATATAGTTTTATATGTTCCTATCGTAATCGTGTATTTTGCTATTCGTTTGCTGCGTTAATAAATAGTTTAATTACCGAAGTTTGTGTGAGCTCACCAACAAACGATCATTATTATTATTATCGGCTATCAGTTCCATTCCGAATTTTAGCGATTTGATGAATGAAATTTTGACGAAAAAAAATTTGACAAACGGTCAATGCCACAACAAAACCTCGACCCTCCGACCTATGCAATACAGCAAGAAAATATTTCCCAACACTATAAAGTCATTTACATTATTAGCATTAAATGACAGAAATGATTTAAACTTAATTTCCACGAATCGGCACTGGTCATCTCTATTCCTTCAATTTTCCCTACAAATTGTAATGGCGGGTACATGTCCGGTATTTTCTGGTCATTTCGTTTCTATCAAACGAAGGGATCAAATTTCAAACAATGCCATTCTTCATGCTACATGGACATCTGTAAAAATAAACAGGAAAACAGAAATAGAGCTGCTACGTCATGTCGATTGCATTGCAGCATGGCATATTCCTAGTGATCAGTTAGATAATCCGTGAACAACATCCAAGTTAGGTCCTAAAGCGATGATTTGAATAACTTCCGGTAGAAATGTAAATAATCCCACCTCGAATCTCCAGACAGAAAGGACTTTAACAGGGAATTTCTATTATTTTCCTGATCAATTACTAGGCAGACATTTCATACAAAATTTTATGTTAAAATATGCCCAGGAATGAAATTTTAGTAAATCTTACGCTATTCAGTGATTCTATGATTTCAACCAAATTTTAGTTAGTTACTTAAAACAAAGGCGATTTGGTAATTGCCGTTAAATCCGGTGAAAGAATTGCTATCAGTGAAATGGTAACGGTTGGCTTTGTTTCCTTCTCTTTTTCTTGCTGGGACTGATAAGCGCAACATGCCGTATTCTTCGATTATTATTACGGATTTGCTGATCTGTTTTGTCATCTAATAATCAATGTCTCGACAAAAAGCATTGTTTACCTGTGCAGTGATGATGGTGTTGGAGATGTAAAACAAAGGACAATAAACCGGCGGCATTGTCATCTGAAATAAAAATCTCGTTATTATCTTTTCACTAAATTGATTTCTTTATTCATTCAGTAAATCAATGTTACAATGATATTTGCAGAATAACAAATTCAATTTCAAACAAAATTGTTCAATATTTATCTGTGGACATCATTGACCGAGTTGTAGTAAATTAATGAAAAGCGGCACAACATATTTCCATGTCGAATTTCAGTGTGCCGTAATAAATTAAATCAGACCTTTCCTTTCCCCGACAAATTTAAGCTCATTATTTTCCTACTTACCGTCCCACCACACTCCTCCACATTTTTTCCTCGCCAAAATATCATATTCTTCTGATGTGACAAGACGACCTTCATAACATCAAATTTTGTTCCCGATGGAGACTTAATTATCTGACCATGACCCACAGGTAATGTCACACCAATTTATTAGAATTTCAAAACAAAATTCATTGAAATATCCCAGGCACTCAAACATTATGAAGAGTAAAATTGCGGTACTATATAGAATTTGTGGTGAACCGGTTGGAAATGAGAAGAATGTCAAATAAACGCTTTTCACAAGTGCTTAAAAAATGTTGTATGAGACCGAAATTAGTGCTGCCGAAGGTGATCAAGTTTCATCCTGCACAAATGCAGCGAGGAAAACCTTCAGGATAACTTATCAAACTTCCAATAGTTTTTTGCTTATTCCACAGATTGATATGAAGTATTGATCCGTCCGCTGATCACCACAGATTCGCGTAACAGTAGTCGGTTATTATTGCTATTTTGATCACTGCGATTGTTGTTACGTAATGTTGGTCCAATTCAGCCTATTCAACGCCATTTCTTTTCATCTCTCTTTCCCTCCCTCTTTCCATTTGTCATTTATGAACCTTTTCTCTCTTCACATCTTTTCAATTTTATTGAATTCAAAAATTTCTCTGAAGGTTCGTAATTTCTCCACAATGTCTCTTTCCATTTCAACTCATTTTTTTCAAAAACCTTCACCTTTTCCATTTCACATTTCTCACCACTTCCTGTATTTAATTATATTTCCATTTCACTGCTATCCGATCTATCCATCGATCCATCCATCCATCCATCCATCCATATCCATCTATTCCATTTCTCACTTTCCCAACATTCACACAACATTGCCACACATCAAACTGTTCCGCTCAATTCTTCGCTAAAATTTTTCAATCAATGTTGTCAGTCAGTGTGGAAAAGAATGACGAAAACGATCTTCTATCATTTCTTAGCATAGTTATTATTCTAGAAGTGGGATAGAATTTCAGAAAGCCATCTGCCATTCGGAGTGGTTACTCCAACTAAGTAATCATCCATTGTTTGAAACACCAAAGCGGTCAGATCATTGTTTGACCATTTCAATAGGCGTTATTACGATGAAACAAAGGTGGGCGAGGGATGGGTTTCAGGGAGAAGGGAAGAGCGGGGAAGGAGGAAGCATGCTGGACTGTGATCGCATTCATTTCCATCGATTTATTAAGCATTACACGGTTAGCAGGTGGAAGGGAATTAAACAATTGTCTGAAATCGCTCAATTAAAGAGAATCTCAAAGTGTCTCCTTCCACCTCTCGTGCAATACCATAGCTGTCACCTCTCAGATAGCATTCCTTCCAGTAGCAGATTAAACGATCCGAATTTGTCAGGAACGGTGATGATGGTGTGAACAGGTTTGATTCAGAATCACCTTTACATTGCAATATGCTGGAATAGTGGAGGACGGAGCGACATGATATGGTTGGTACATTGTCCTCCAATACTTGTGAATCGTTTAACTTTCCATTAGGGTAGAGGTGCAGGTGACCTTTGACGACATTTTCCTCCTCAACAAATTTCCTCTTCGCACCTCCCATTTGAATATTTTCTTTACCCAAATACCCTCATTTCAAAGTTGTTCATAGGTCATTTCCACTTTTAGACATTCCCCAACGCCTTAAGGATACTGATGCGTTAATTAAGGATTAACCATGACTGGTCTCGATCTGATCGATTTGTTCTTCTAGCATGTATTCAACGTAAGTGACGAACAAACACGTCAAGTGATCAGTGAACACCCAAAATGACCGGATAGCATTAATTAGATCAATTGAAATACCAGTTTGGAAGAAATATTGAAAGGAATAGGAATAGGAATGGAATGGAATAGAATAGACAATGCAATATAAAATGATAAGACGAAGAGGATTATTAACAAACAGTTTTGTTGAGATGAAGAAGAGAAGAGAACAATATGAAGTGTGCTGGCATAGAGAATAAATTGTTTCTGTGTCAAACCTCTCTGTTTTCTGGGGCATTTCAGTTATCACATTGGTAGTTTCACATCTCTCTTCTAATTTCACCCACGGAACTTCTACTTCAAGCATATCCTTTTACCAACTCTGTCAATCATTGATTTATTCAAAAAGTGATCGACTGTAGTGGGTGAGTGAAATTAGTGTTAGCTCGCTCATATTTCCACTCCTTAAGCCCTCCTTACCTTTTCCTTTTTAGTAAATTTACTCGAAATTACCTTTCCTCTGAATAGCTCTTTTTCTCACAAATATGCTTCATTTAGGAGGAAACAGGTAAATGTCATATGGTAGATTGTGAAAATCAGTTTTGATCAAAGGAAGGTAGCTTTTAAGATTTAGGAGAGCACTTAAGGCATGTTTATCACGATTACAGGTAGACCTATATACCTTTGCGTTGCATGCAAGTGAACAAAAGTCACAAAAACATTCGAGCAATTTTAGTGATTTCTTATACTTTAGACTTTTTCACTCATTGGAATGGTGCTTATCTTGGAATTAATTTTTCTTTTAATCATTGATTGCGATGAAGATTTATTCAGCGGAAATATTTTGATTTAATTGAATTTTTTCCGAGTTTGGAGAATGGAACGCTTGAAGCGATTTTGGAATGACATTGTTGGGAATGAAGTTGATTATTCGCAGTTCGAAACAAGGTGTTTTTGAAATTTCAATATTCATGCTGTAATTTTTTTTTTATTGCAAGTTTGATATGGAAAAGACACCGCTTTACTTTGTGTTTCTTGTTTCTAATTTTTTCGACTACAAAATTTTCTCGAAATGAGATGATTTCTGGAATCCTTAGAATTATGATATAATCCGGAATTTCGAAATAGTTTGGTAACATTTTGCAAAGTTGTTTATTTGAAAGTCATAGAATGTGTGAGGAAGGTTGGGAAAGGAAAGCTATTTGAAATTCAGGAATGGTGATACGGATATCCTGGTTTTCCGTGAGAAATCATCGAAATTCATGCTTTTTGGGACGAATATTCATGTTGTGTTGGGTGCGACAATTGCAGCAACCATTGGTTTAATGGTGACAATAACATTTTGTATTATTTATACATTTTACCATCAACGAGGACAGGGAAGGAATTATGTCATCGACCACCTTGAACTAGGCCAGTCTCACAAGTCATCTACATCCCTCTTTGTCTTCTTTTCTGCTTCTTTAGAAATTTCATTGCAAAAATTTACTATTTTTTTTTAAATTTCTAAACAAACTAATAAATCTTACTATTTAAAAAATTTGTTTGTTTCACGAAATGTGACAGAGAATAAAAATAAAAAGATTTCTTGAAAAGGTTTGGATGGGAAAGTACATGAAATTCGAATCAGTAATGCCTTTTGTTTTTGCTAATTTTTTTTTTCAAAAATTTTTAAAAAAAAAAGTATTAAAGCATCTCGGCAGAATTCCTCCTTATTAATTATTTTTTCGATTTCAGTGGATTTGATATTTGCATTGTTCTTTGGATTACCTTGCCACTATTTGCTATTTTACGGAATTCATCGAGAAAACAAGAGGTACCTGACACCGTTCCTCATCTTCTACTGCACCAATTTTGTCCTAAATGTTATTTTTTCATCGATCGCCGTTATTGCTACGATAGTGGATGTTCGACATTTGCTTAATGGCCAGGTGTTGTATGATTTCGGTTGGATTGTATTTCAGGTGCGCTTCATTTACATATCTGTTAATTATTCAAACTTTTCAATTGTTTGTTGATAAAAAAAAAAAGTTCTAAAGAAATCATTGCTTTTCGAATGTCAAAGATTTATAAATTTTATTCGCTAGCGTGAAGAAAAATTAGTTAACTAAATAAGCTGAAAATGTTGAAAGAGAGTGTACTAACTTTGTTGCAGCTTGGTTTCACAATAGCTCAAGGTTTCGCTATTTATTTGGTTTTACGATGTAAAAAATATTTCAATGCCAAAGAACATTGGAAGAAAATTTCAAATGAAGTAAGAGAGAGTCTTTTAATGTAATCATTATCATCATAATCAAGACAACTATCTTGATTGATCTCATAATATAATTCTCATTCGCATCGTTCTTGCCTTAAAGAGCTGGTTTCCACATTCCATCAAATTTTCGAAACCAAAAGTTTTCGAATTATCTTAGCACTTAGATCTGATAGTTAGCTTCTTAAGAATATTGAGGATATCTTTCTGTCATCTAACAACAAATCTAAAAAAAAACCACGGTTTGCTTTAATTGATTAATTATCATTAAGAATTGCCAATGCCACTAGAACACACTCCTTCGCTGCCATCATTTTTTCTTCCGTTTTTTTTTTCCAAATTCAAGATTTAATTTTGTTAATGTCTCTGTGATCTTTTGATAGATTTGTCACCCTTTCTCTGTTAAAGTGTTGTAATTGTGCTAAATTGAAAGAAGGATATTCCAGATTTAATGCATTCTTGTCTTGACGACTTTTTTTTTCTTTCTTTCTCTGAATAGCTATTTTAGCATTTTGTTCGGAATTTACGAAATATTTCTTTTCTAGTTATTAGAGAAGTTTTAAAAGGAATATTTTAAAATATTAGTTTTACCAAGAACAGCGAACAGCTGATTGGCTGGTTATTAGATGTCACCTGGTCACCGCTGTTGATCTTAGTGAATTTTCAGGGAATCAGCAGTACGGATCATTCGATCATTGCGGACGGTGTCGTTGCAGATTCATCTGTCATCGGTATCTGACAACCATACACCAAATGAGTCACACTTTTTTCCTATTTCCGGCGGAATGGCACTGAATATTCCGTTATCGTTTCCTAATAAATATGTGTAATTAGTCCTTTGTAATTAGGATGTACAATATGAAAATTTAGAGAGAGATTTGAAAGATGGAATGAATGCGAATCTGATTCTAGCTAATTAGTAAGAAAGATAAAAACTTTTCCAATTAAGTAAATGCTTTACGCTCGGAGACAAATATTCATAATCTTAAAAGTGTGTTACAATGAAAGGCGATGAATACTTTGCCATACAATAGTAATATCGTCATTTCTGGAAACTGTTTTAAAACTACAAATGTGAAGGAAGCAATCACAAAGGACAGGTAATTTCCAATTTATCTGACAATTAATTCTAATGGGAAAGCGTAATTAAGAAACAGGACCATTGAGCTAGTACAGTTCACGAACGATGAAAACGAGGAGAGAACAGTTTGGATCATTTTATCTTTCAGTTTCTTAACTCATTTCGAATTCTTGCTTCTCAATGTAGACGAAGTGTTGACATTTCTGAAATTTCCAAAACTTCTCATTAGGCGATGTGAACTGTTATTTTGGTTAAAATATTTTTAAAACTTGTGATAAAGAAGTAGAAATCAGCGGGAAATTATGAAATTAGAAAATTTTTTAGATAGTTTCATGTCACCTTCGACCTTTTCTTTACTTTTCTTCTTTTCGAAAAAGGTTTTACTTCACTATGCATAATATCAGGAAATGCCTATCTCTGTATCTTTACAAATTCGCTTCAGTTAAATATATAAATGTATTTGTTAATGTATATTTTTGAAATTTTTGACGAAGAGTCTTTTGCACGCAAGCTTAAAATTCAGATTATCAAAAAGTATCGCCGAATATATTTTTTGAAAAACTTTACTTAAATGCTTCTTTGTGATGAGGAGAACTGAAGACGGTGAACAGAAGATTGTCGTCTTCTGGACACTCTATGAGTAATCTATTTATCTTAAGACTTTAAATTCTCGAAAAGCTTGCAAAATGATGTAAATAAGGTGTTGTCGAACAAAAGCAATTGGTGGAATGTTGGGAGGAAATATTTGATCAGAAGTTTATAGTAATATTTGCTTTCCAAAGTTTATCGATTATAGGACTCCAGAAATCCAGATGAGATGAAGTGCAAGGTTTAATGTACAAAGCAGGAAAACCGGAAAGAAAAGCAAATTATAATTTACCAGTGCTTCATACACCAAAGTTTACCTGCTCTTGATGTCTGACTTTGCAGATGATGTATGAACTAAACAAGTGGTTGTAAATGTCCATAAATGAGAAGAGAAATTCGGGAATTCTTTCCTGAAAATTATCAGAACAGATACTTTATGCTTCTCTGCTGAGAGTCCATTATTTCGGATAACTGGAGGGATGATATGTTTAAAACACGTCGGGTAAACCACATCCAGTTCCTCCTCGTCTAAAATTTCAAGCAAATTTCATATAAGCTTTTTTTTCAATGTTTGTTATATCTGCTTTGCAAAGGATTTCCTCTCCCAAGCATACTTCAGTCCCTAGCATACCTCAACGTTTCACAGTCTCCAGTTGTCCACTTCTAATTATACTAATTAACCCTGTTTTATATCAACAACCCTTTTACGAAATTCTCCCTTGTCGTGAGGTGCTGGCAAGAGTATGCTTTTTGCAGAGTGTTCCATCTGAAGCAGATCTAGACCGAACGCCTAGCTGCGCAGGACATGCTTGTTAGCTTCAGGTCATTGTCTGAAGAGAAGGACAACTTTTATTTCAAGCTCGGACAGATGAAATTTGGTTGGCCTTGCTAGGTCATCTAACTAGAAGTCGCTGCAATCGAAACTTAGCCTCTAGCGTGTTGGTCTCATTGTCACCGTCCAAACTTGCTAGATCCAGGCAGATGAAGATCTGTAGTAAAGAGTGGGGACAGTTCTGCATACGTTGTAACTCACGTGGAAATTCTCTGCGCGGGGTCAATGCATTCATTCAAGATTCTCAAAATCTTCAACAAATCTATATTCTATATCAACTTGGGAATCTATAAAACTTAATCAAACAGAAAGAAAATCAAGAAGCAGGTGCACCTACTTCCAAAATTTCTGGTGATTAGCTTCATGAGTAAGAAAAATTTTGCATTTTCAGGTTTATCAATTAGACGGAAAATTAATTAAAAAGTCAATGGATGATTTTTGTGGCATAATCGTGTAGCTTATTCGTGAGTGGCTGCATTCAAACACCTTCATCGTTTCTTTCCGGATGTTTTATTGTCGGAAAACGAAAATTTTAATATTCCAATTGATGCTATAACTGCTTTTAGGGGTCATTCATGTAAGGAGAAAGATGGGAAAGTGAATCGATGATGACTTGACACGTCGCAATTGTCATCCTGTATTGGTGACAGGCTGTTATTCATCGATGAATTCATATCTGTGAAAACATTCCCAATCAATCTTCCGCACTTTTCCGTTTCGTTTATTTTGGTCAAGCATATATCTCTGCGCAACACCCTTGTCGTTATGCTCAGCTCAATCCTATACTCAATCAAATATAAAATTCCGAGTTTAATCATCAAAGTTTTCTCTGTTGTGCTTCATATTCATCACAAAAAGACATTTCGTGTTTCTAGAAACGTTTCCCAATCCTCCAACCCATATTTCAAGGTAAAACCCAACCCTCTAACTGATACTTTAACGAAACACCTTCCATTAACCAGTTCGAATGAAATTTGCATTGCCGCAATTTGAGTCATATGTAACAGCTCTATTACGTGATTAGAAGTTCATTTCAATACGAAATGTGACGGTGTCTTTGTGTCCGTAGGTTTGTGTGTGTCTTTGTGCGTGTGTGTATGTGTATGTGTATGTGTATGTGTATGTGTATGTGTATGTGTATGTGTATGTGTATGTATGTGTATGTATTATTATTATCGG